>JARKIP010000273.1:0-220386 GCA_029990175.1 Petunia secreta
AAAAATTTCCTAGGCGTATTAGGTCACCTATTAATTTCTATTTCCATTTAAAAAATTAACTTCGGGTTGATCTACTAGTCAGAGATTCAGGTAAGTGTTCGAAATAACTTAGAAGGAAGGGGTTAGGCACCTCCTAAGTTCCACTAAACGTGGTTCCCGGTCGATTTCTATATTGGAGTTGACATATTGCTTAGAAAAAGGACGAAAGTTAAATAAAATAAATAAGAAGGATATGGGATGTAAAATATATAGGCAATTTGATACACTTACATGAGTAATCTAAAATAATAAATATATTGCACAAGAAGCCACAAATAAATAATAAAAGACCCTAGGTTTTATTATCCTATTCGGATCAGAACCCGGCTTTCGTAAGGAACAATAGTTTCAGAATCCACTATCATGTAGTTCGGGCAATTTTCATCATATCCGAGGGGTTTAATTAGCCTTAACCCCATACCCTCTTTAAGTTGTTTAACGAGTTACCAATATTTTAAATGCCCTAAAAGATTTTGCTAGCATCCCAACTTAAAGTCCCGGAGGCCATTGGGACAACTAATAAAAATGTAAAATATCTAGACCTCCTAAATGTGTTGATGCCCCAATCTAGACTCTTCTAGTCGTTGCAAATAATGATGGTCATGCTATTTCAAACACAGCAAATTGTATAACAAGTTAAAAACGATTCTCGAGAGTTAAAAAAAATGAAATAGCCTCAAAAGTTAAATGTTAACGGCGACGTTTTCAGAATACTCAATTGCAGAAATAAGCCAACCCCCTGCACTTGTAGCGAATTTAGCCATTTTTAATAAAACTGTAACGTTAAATCTCAGATTTGCATAAATAAGCTGTTTTTCAGTTTTAGCCACTTCTAAAAAAATGAAATGTAATGTTACGATATAGAACATGCATAAATAGACCAGTTTTAGCACTGTCTTGCATTTTTAGCTTATGCTGAAAATAGTCTAATTTAAAAGGTTCTCAAATTGCATAAACAACCTATTTTGACTATTAAATTTCAGTTTTACACCTGCTAATCATTGCTGCCATTTTTCAGTTTTATCATTTGCACAAATAAGCCAGTTTTCAACATACGATGCGATTTAGCCTTTACACATAAAAACTAGAGAGCAGGGTTAGAAATGGCCCCTGTACAGCCTGCTTTATTGCTGATAGCAGCATCTCATGCTTATAACAACTTATCCTAAACAACTAAGTGCACCTTATGGTACTTAAGCATACAAACCAAAGAGGGTTCCTAACAAATACAATAGAGGGTCTAGGGAAGATAGAAGGGAAAGAGAAGAGTGCCCTGAGTACACTTCATAAATTGTTTCTTTCTTAATCACACCATCAAAGGGGGGTTTCCCCTCGATTGTGAATTCAAGCTTCAAATTATTCTTTGGCATAAATAGCTGAATAAAAAACCTGTATGACCTGCTAATAATTAATGAAGCTGGTATAACCTTTTCAGGCTATGTGAACCTGCATGACAGGTTAGCAGATGGCCAAAGGGCCAAACAAATAGAGTATTTTGCAAACACATAAAGCAGGCTAAAGGTTGCATTTTGGATGGCTAAACCAATCACGCCATAACATGTTTCAAGTTCCATTCATTCAGTTTCGAAATCATACCTTAAAGGATCTATTAGCAGCAGTAGAAAATCATGGAAATAGTCCAGAGATAACAACATTAAGCAACAAGTACCAAACTTTGCTTCGGTTTTCAACAAACAAAAGACCAAGAGAGGAGGAGGAGCCAAGAGATAAAAGCTTCTGCCTATAGTTTTTTATGTTCTTAGAGAGAGAGAAAGAATGTATATAGTCTGTTCAGAAATTAAAAGTTGTGTCTGTGAGTGATAGATTTCAGTGTGTAGAAGTCAGTAGCTGAAGGTGTCACATGTCTGCATTTATAGTGTAAAGGAGGGGGTGGCAACATTATGTTTATAAGGAAAGGGAATTCAAAATTTTAAATTTCACATGAAGTGCCCCTTTTCTAAGGAATTCTGTTATACTAAGAAGGAAACTCAGGATTTGGGATTAGCAAAAAAATAATAGATATCTCATTTTCAAAATAAGGAAAGAAAGTGATGTCAATCCTAACAAAATCTGGAGGAAAACGGAATTTGTAAACAGATATGAAGATAATAGCGAACATTTTACATGAAAAATATACTAAGAGCAAGAATCAGAGAAAATCGTTCTCTTTTAATAACTTAGGGAGATTGCATACGTATGTAAGTATATGTGTTAAAAGTCCAGCATCTATCAGATTCATACAACTCGATGTGCAAGCCTAAAGCAAGAAACTTCATCAGCAAATTAACCAAATGGGCAGACGATACTCGACTTGCAATTAAACTAACATAAATTCAATGTCAACTTAATGGACAATAATTCAAACATTATGCTATGACTTTCAACTAGCTTCAACCTCAACCAATCAATATAATTTAAAACTGTTTTCTATATTTAATTAGCTTCAAACTCAAACATATAATCACGGACACAATTCACTAGGCATTCTTCTTTATTCTCAGCAGAATAAAAATAGAAAAGGAAAAGACATTACCAGTTTAGAACCGGGTCGGATTAGGGGTGAGAAAGCCGGGTCGGGTCGGCTCTAGCTCGACCCGTTTTGCCTTGATTTGTGAAGATTTCCACTTAATTCCCATGATACTTAACTTGTACGTGCTAAATTGCCTTGTTTCCCTTTTTCCATGTAAAAACGACAAGAGAGAGAGAGAGAGAGAGAGAGAGAGAGAGAGAGGAAAGAACGAGATCGGCGGAGACGACGGGATTTGGGCAGATTTAGGGTGTATCGGGTTGGTTTTGAGGGCAAGGGGGAGAGAGAATTTAAGGGGTGGCGGCTGATGTTGTTTTAGGAAGGAGAAAGTAATGTTTTTAGGGTTTAGGGGATGAGGGATGTGTGTGCAATATTAAAAGATGGGATTTAACTAGAGCCGTTGGATCTGGAGGATGAAGGGATTAGATTAAGCCACGTAAGTGCCTATAAATACATGTGTATTATATATTGTTGAGGTGTATGGGGATCAAGTGCTCTAGGGAGTTGTACCACATGCTAGAGTGACTTGTACACATGCCTAATATTTGTATATGGATTGTGTGAGTGTGTTTTTTTAAGAGGTGTAGGCTTATGTGGAGCTTAGGTGTGTAAAAATGATGACGGGGATATTATATTCCCGGGATCGAGTCACGGGGTGATGAAGATAATGGAGCTCGTCAAAGGGACCTCCAACCTTAGGCTCATTAAAGGGAGCTCTCACGTTAGGCTCGTTAAAGGGAGCTTTGACCTTGGAATTCATTAAGAGAGAACTCTGATCTCTTGTTTCTTTTATTGAATTATGACTTATGTTTCATTCATCCAATGTGCCCTTTAAATAGGGAGTTACATCAAGAAAACTTAACCCTTAAGAAACTAAAAACCCTAAAGAATATTCTAGAATAATAAAACCCTAATCCTCAAGTAACTAGAAAACATAAATCTTATTCTATAATAATAATAATAATAATAATAATAATAATAATAATAATAATAATAATAATAATAATAATAATAATTGCAAGCTAATAAAGCCCTAGACCTAAAAACACGTAATATTACTCCGCTCCTAAAGACCAAGCTTGTCCTCAAGCTCGAGATCCGAATATGACTGACGAAAGTTATCCACATCCTCTCCTTTGTTTCACACTTGTATTGGTCTCAATATCTACCAAGAGTTTCTCCATGTCAAAAACCCTAGCTTTCACGACTGCCTCCATAACCGCTCTTTCCTATTGCGAAATTGATTTGATTTCATCGCCCATTATGTTAGGCTCTGATACCAAATTGTTGTGTTCCCGGGATCGAGTCACGCGGCGATGAAGATAATGGAGCTCGTCAAAGGGACCTCCAACCTTAGGCTCATTAAAGGGAGCTCTCACCTTAGGCTCGTTAAAGGGAGCTTTGACCTTGGAATTCATTAAGAGAGAACTCCAATCTCTTATTTCTTTTATTGAATTATGACTTAGGTTTCATTCATCCAATGTACCCTTTAAATAGGGAGTTACATCAAGAAAACTTAACCCTTAAGAAACTAAAAACCCTAAAGAATATTCTAGAATAATAAAACCCTAATCCTCAAGTAACTAGAAAACATAAATCTTATTCTATAATAATAATAATAATAATAATAATAATAATAATAATAATAATAGTTGCAAGCTAATAAAGCCCTAGACCTAAAAACACGTAACAGGGACTTTGTATAATAGAAGTATAGTTATAAATTAGCAACTTGGCTAGTATTTAATTAAAATACTTATAAATATGAATAATTAGTAAAAAATAGAAAAATTGTAAATAATTATAAATAAATATATTTAATCACAATTTTATATATATATATATATATATATATATATATATATATAGTATATATATATATATATATATATATATATATATGAACTCAAATATAGTACTAATTAAATATAAATAGCCGCATATAATCATTAGATGATATCGTAATACATTAGATTGCACAAATACCATACGTCTTTTAAAAAATAGCCTAAATGATGTATTTACGTAATATAGTCACAATTAGGTAAGGATAACATAAATAGAGGATTAATAATAGTATTAAGCACACAAATACAGGTTATAATGCAATTTTGTTTGAAAAATTACTATTATCAATTTTAATTAGATATAGCCAAATTGCGAAAAAACGGAGGGACAAAATTGGGTATTGACAAAGTACCGTTTCCAACGTCGAAAGTCTTTCTCCTTCAACAATTTTTTGAACGGCAATACATAAAGAAGATTTTATAAGTTTAAGCAAAGAAAAATGGAACAGATGTTTCAATAGCAAAAATTAATAGACCACCTCCAGCAATAATATTAAAGTACCTATCAGTACACAATTACATATGCATGTTAATATGTTGAAGCATTAGCGTTTGTGCCGTTATTACAAAATCTAAAGGCCGATTGCAACTCTTTTCCTTCACTATCTGAATTTCCTTTTCTTTTTTCACCCAAAGAATCTGAAGTTATAATTCAACATGGAGCAATATAAATGTTCCCCGGGATCAATTTAGTTCAAATTTGATAGACAGATTCAATTGAATAATTCCGAATTTGTTACACCTCACTTCAATTAATTCAGTTCATTGGATTTCTCAAATTAATATACGAAGCTTCATCCAAAACAGAATTACTCATTAACAAACAATTTTAGTTAATAGTAACTAAAAAAAAAAGTAAAAGGTTGTTTTCATCTTCAGGATTCAACAATATAACTCTTTTCTTCATTATAATATCTGCTCCATATCTGACGTTCCAAGTCTTTGAATTCATCATTAACGACATCCATGAAGAATCTATTTTATGGATAATGTCTTATTTCCATTAAAGAGAAGATGAAAACAATTCTCATATTTACAGTAATACATTTTATGAAGGAGTTGAAAGGGTGTGTCAGTGTATCAATACAAGTATTATTTACTCAATTCATATAGCTGTCTTCTAGTGTCTTTTCATTTACCTAGTTAATTCTAATGTACTGATCATTTATTAGTAGAAGATAAGTTTGCACATGAATATTATAGACTGTCAATTAGTAGTATTTTATATTAAAAATAATAATTAAATGGGATATTTAAACTTTTAAGTGAGGGCAAATGGGGTTTTAATATATTTTAGGGGTAATTTAGTAATCTGACTTTACATATAGGGATTCTCACTTTTATAATAATATGATATTTGAATATAGATCTGGTTGACCCATATGGGTGCCCGTATCCAATTTTCAACCGTCGTAAACGTTGGCTATACATTAAAATGTACTGCTACTCTCTCTTTCTTTTTTGTTTTCTTGAACCATAGAAAACTTTTCTAGTTGAAAGATAGTCACAGACACAATATTCATAAATCATAAGGATGTTCACTAACTTCATTAGAGAAAAGTATTAAAGAAAGGAATGGTACTAGTCTTTAACTAATTATATATGACTTAGCGGAATTAGCAAATTTGGAAGGAGCTAATACTTTAAGAAAACACATAAGTCCTTATAATTTTTTGTTTCTTTCAAGAAAGTAAAAATAAAAAAGGAGTGAAGGTTGAATCATGATTGCATGTTGGTTCATTTTATCTCAAATTTTGGACAGGTTGGATCATGTCCCGTTCGTTGATTTGACCTGTTCAAGTTTGACTCAACCCACTCATTTGAAATCTTTAATCATTGTTAGATACTTATTAAAATAGTTTGAAACCAAGTGTTTGTATATTGGCAGGAGAATGGAGACTATAATCACCATGCCACCGCTAGTTATCAATCCGTTGCTGGAGGTGGTACAACTATCTATTCTTTTCCAAATAATTAGTGATTGTTGCACTTTATTATTTATTGGAACACTGACAAAATGACTTTCTTAATTGTTATAATCTATGCACCTCCTAAGGACACTAGAAGGGGTTGAATAGTGTCCACCAATTTTCGTTTTAAGAACTCGATTCTCCTGAGTCAAGAACCATGTTCTTGCCTTTGCAATTCTGCTGTTTGAACACTGCAACACACACCAATCACACACACAGAAGACACGAGGATTTTACGTGGAAAACTCCTTGCTCAAGGGAGAAAAAACTACGACCCACACTCTGGGATTTTAGAACTCAATCCACTAACACAAAGAGCAAGTTTCTGATTACAAGACTCTGTAACCAATGGGCTATACTCTAGACCCTAATCACTAAACAAAGCTAAACTCTAGTTATATAAAGCAATCTCTCACAAGTTCACCTAATACATATGCTTCTACAATAAGCCAATAGATAAAAACAGTGATCGCTCAAAATAAGACAACTTACAAAGTAACAAACCTAGAAAGAATATCTACACTCAATCAACTCAAGCACACCAGTTGTCTTCTTCAGTTATCTCACGTAGAAAGATGCTAGATCGCCTTTATATGCTCTCAACTCTCTGTTTGTGAATAACTGGTTTCAGCTGCATCAATTACTTGTATTTATATGGGCTATGCAACCCTAGTTGAGTCTTACAAGGAATCCTTGTAATTATGGTAACATGGGTTTCCTTGTACCTCTTTTCCTTATTAAAGTCCAACTCCAATTTGTACTTCGAAGACACAGCCTGGGCACCGCCTCTTTTAGTCTGACTAGGATACATATTCATTCACGCGCCACTATTCTAGTTCCGCAGGGATTTGCAACCCACAACTTTTCTCGATCAGTCGTGCCCTTCTATTCAAGGACTAGGTTCTTCTCCAAGACCACTGAGTCCTTCTCGTTTGTCATTCTTCAAAACCAATGCTCAACCAATTTTCCCTTTTTGATGATGACAAACAAATGTTGCCAAAGAATCTGAATAGACAAATTTTCCAAAAACACAAAAACAAAAGGTAACAAGTTCAAGAAATTTGAAACAGATGAATTAGGTCACAAACACCCCTAACATTTCCTTATTCCCCTATTTGGCATCATCGAAAAGATTCAAATACCTGCATGAACCAGTTAGTACTATCCAGTCTAGAGCACAAGGCAACAAGTCAGCAAAATTTTAAACACAGAGAAATAAGGCTAAGGGCCCAACAAGAATTAAATACTGTAGAGCAATCAACTAAAAACATGAGCAAAATTAAAACCATTATCCAGGGTATGACAGCAGCACAACCCTATCCAGTAGTACACAACTGAAAAAAATTAATTATTTGAAACAACATAACATGAGCAAGGGAGAACGGAAGGAATTAATAACATTTAGGAGAAAGGACTAAAGGATAGGATAGGAGGACTCAGGGCTGAAGGTTTAAGTGTTTGACAAGTACCTCAAGGTGCTTTGTATTTTTGGCCCTTTCCATCACCAGCTCGGCCTTATACTTGCGGCAGTCTATCTTCAAACGATCAATTTCATGATCCTTCAACTTCAGCTGTGTCACGACCCAACCTAGAGTGGCGACGGATGACCAACACTAAGTGTCGATCATCACTAATCCTGCTGATAATCTGCTAAACCATGAATATAACTGATAAACAGAATAAGCATAAACCTAATTGATAAGGATTATGCAATACAAAAAGCTGACAAGGCTAACATAAGCTGACATACATAACATACTGACAGAACCACACAGGGACATATCTACAGGCCTCTAAGAGTGATGAACTGAATATATAAAGGACGAGATAAGGCCCCGCCATACCCAAACTGGCTGACTGTATACATACCAAAAGATAAGTAACTCCGGGAGTAAGTGGAGTGACTCCAATAGCTGATAGATGGCCTACTAACGTGGTCCAAACATTTATCTATTTGCACCTGCGCGGCATGAAACGCAGCGCCCCATAAAAGGGCGTGAGTACGATATGTACCAAGTATGTAAGGCATAAGCATATAATATATCATAGCTGAATGAAACTGTAAGGCTGGAATATAAATATGTAAATATGAGCTGGAGCATAGCAATATAGCTGGAAATCTGAAGAACGTACTAAACATGATCTAAATATAAACTGAAGTCTGGCTGAATCTGAAACTGAAGACTGAGCTGAACTGTACTGATAAATAACTATAAATTGACTGATAACTGCTAACTAGAAACTGGAACTGATAACTGTCAACTGCTCCTGACGCTAAGAACTGGTGGCTGATAACTGAGAACTGATAACTGGTACTGAGCTAAAACTGAACTGTTATCTAAACTGGTACCTGTCTGGTGTTATGGGCTATATCCCCCCAAATCAGGTAACTGAACATCTGAACTAGTACATGTCTGGTGTTATGGGCTGTAACCCCCCAAATCAGGTAACTGAAAAACTGAACTAGTACCTGTCTGGTGTTATGGGCTGTATCCCCCCAAATCAGGTAACTGAAAACCGGAACTAGCCTCATGTATAATCATGCAGTGTATACTGTGGCTATATACGCGTATATAAAAAACCTGGTGGGTGTTATGGGCTATATCCCCCCCCCCAGCCAGTAATATCTAGTCTCTCTGGTCAGAGTGTTTGAATGACACCCGGTCACAGTAGGTGTTTCAACTCCCGCCTGAACCAGAGGGGCTGTATCCCCCAAATGGGTAGTATCACACGCGACCGGACTGTGTGTCCAATGTCCAACCTCTATGGGGGACTCCAAATCACACATAATATGATCACAATATAAGCATAAGCATGTATGAGGCATAACACATGTGGCAACAATAGATATGGACTCAAAAGGAATGATAAGATAACTCTGGATGGAATTATAGACACAACCTGAAACTTAGAATTTGTCTAACTCTTTGACTTTTATAAAAATTTCGGCAGAGTTTCCTCTGAAACTGGATGATCCGCAAAAACAGAACCAACACTATACTATACACGGGAATGGATACCCGGATAAACTGATAACATAAACATGTTAAAAGGATAACAAGATGAGACAACTGGATGACATAACAAATCTACAGATAGAATGTTTGGACAACACCACTGTCCTGACTTTCAACCTAATTTTCATTGTGTAGATCAAAGTTATAGACTTCATAGTCTTCATGAAAGTTTTAGATATATATCATAGGGTTCTGGGGATTCTTAAAGAATCTAAATATCAATTTTGTACAAGGAGTTATGATCAATATACTAACAATTGTCCAAAGATTAAAATGATTTTCCAGATTTTGAAACGTTTTGTCTTGCTGATTTGGACGTCTTTCACCTTGGATTTTAGTACCAAATTAAGTATATACAAGGTTTCCTTGGTACCATACAAGTTTCTCAGAAGAAATACTAAGTTTAGAACTAAGAAAAGCTTCAAAAGCTAAAAGATACATGCCTTGCAAAAAGAAAGGTTTAGCCATACATACCTTTGATGTTTCTAGCTTCTAAACTTTGTTTCCTTTGAATTTCACACCTTCTAAAGCTTAAACAAGCCATAAAATAGAATTTAGGTACTTTACTTAGCTATGAAGTAATTCTAAAACTCAAACTATAGACGAAATTGAAGGTAGTATAATGTTATCCTAATCGCGTAGAGCGTTTTGACGCAATCCGTCTTCCGTTTCGAGTCAAAATTGATGTGGTTTGTTCAAAATTAAAAAAAATTGATTCAACTCCAGAGAGGTCTGCTTATATCGTGGGTTTTCTGGAACATTTCGACAAAATGAATAATTTCTCTTTTATAACAAAAACATTTCATTTCTAGCCCTCTTTTGCGCTTATGTCCCTTTTTCTGGTCTGATTTCTGATACTCATATCTTTTTATACAGACATTGTATGAACAAAACGTCAAAAGTTTTGGAAACTACACTCCAAGACCTTCAATTTGGTATATCATATGACTCCAAAAGACCTCATATAACACACTGAATTAATTGCTGAAAAAGCTCCATTAAAAGGCAAATCCTTAGTCGGTTTTTCCGCAACTTAAACTCATAATGGCCATACCTAGTCTTGAATGCAGTCTTAGGTATATCAGATTCTTTGACTCTAACCTGATGGTAGCTTGATCGCAAATCTATCTTCGAGAAGTACTTGGCACCCTGAAGCTGGTCGAACAAGTCATCAATCTTGGGCAGAGGGTATTTATTCCATATTATGACATTACTTAGCTATCTATAATCTATGCACATGCGTAGAGAGCCATCTTTGTTTTTCACAAATAAAACTGAGGCTCCCCACGGGGAAATACTGGGTCTGATGAGGCCTTTATCTACCAAATCCTTCAGTTGTTCCTTCAATTCTTTCAGTTCTGCTGGTGCCATCCTGTAGGGAGGAATGGATATGGGTTGCGTACCTGGTTAGAAAAATCAATCTCTCGTTCCGGAGGAAGACCAGGTAACTCATCTGGAAACACATCAGGGAACTCATTCACTACCGGAACTGACTCGAGAGTCGATGTCTCCTTTTTTTAGTCTCGAACATGAACAATATGATATAAGCAGCCTTTTGCGATTAGCTTCCTTGCCGTAAGGTAAGAAATAAACAGACCCTTTGGTGATGCAGAAACACCCTGCCACTCCATAGCTAATTCTCCTGGAAAGTGAAACTGGACTGTCTTCGCTCTACAATCAACGTTAGCATAACAAGAAGACAACCAATCCATGCCGAGAATAACATCGAAATCAACCATTAGCTCAATTAAGTCAGCTGTAGTGCTACAATCGCCCATCATTATTGTGCAACCTTTATAAACACGCCTAGCTACTATAGAATCACCAACAGGAGTGGCTACCTTGAAAGGTCTAATAGCCTCTAGTACTATTTTGAATTTAATGGCAACAAAGGGAGTAACATATGATAATGTAGAACCCGGATCTATCAACACATACACATCAAGAGAATTTACCGACAGAATACCTGTGACCACGTCTGGTGAAGCCTCTTGGTCCTGTCAACCAATAAGAGAATAGGTGCGGTTCTGGGTACCGCCTGCTGCAGGAGCTCCACCTCAACCTCTACCACGACCTGCTGGTGCCTGAGGAACTTGCCCCTGAGGGCGTGCTGGTGCTGAGGAAGCTACTGCTGATCTAGCTGGCTCGGCTGCACCACTACCACCCCTAACCGGGCAATCTCTCATGAAATGGCCTGCCTCGCGACAAATATAACAAGTATCAACTCCTAACTGACATGGACCCAAGTGGCGTTTACCACAATCTGAACATCTAGGATATGTCTGATGGCCGGTAGCGAAGAACCACGATGCTTAAATCTTGAAGTCAGTGATGTGTGACTAGATCTGGACTGAGGAGGTCTATCAGATCTAACACCACGAGACTCCGGAACTAGCTGGTGGCTGTCTAACACTCTGGTGCCTACTCGCTCTGGATGTCTCTGTTAATGAACCAAACAATCTGTCCCTCTTAGGTAACCCTCTATCCTTGTCGGCTCTCTATTTCTACTTCCTCTCCTCAAGTGATAAAGTTAATGCGTGATACGTTCATACCTGACTACGTAGCAACCGTCATGCACTCGTTCTCGAGGTGTGGACCAAGTCCCACTACATACCTGTGAATTATATCCTCCATACTCGCTACCATAGTGGGGGCAAACCTTTTTAAAGAATTAAAGAGATAATTATACTCTTCTACACTCAAAATTTCCTGTCTCGAGGTCAGGAACTGATTAGCACGGGTCTCTGTGTCTCTATGGGCATATACTGGTGAAGGAAGGCATATGAGAATTACTTCCAAGTCGCGGGAGTAGCATCTGGCCCTCTAGATAGCTCCCATGTCTGATACCACCCTGCTGCTAGGACATGCAATCTGAATGCAGCCAACTCTACTGACTCTGTCTCTGACGCGTGCATGACCCTCAACACCCTGGCTATCCTCACAAGAAAATCCTGAGGGTCCTCTCCTGTAAGGGATCCAGTAAAGACTGGAGGCTCTAGTTGGATAAAATCCCTGATCCTGGATCCAGTATCTCCCTGGGCATCTGCATTATGCTGTCTATTCTAAGAAACTACAACACTAGTCAATAATTTGATGGCATCCCTCACTTCGTGCCCTTGACTATCAGGCTGAGGAGCTGGAGGTATGACAGCTGCAGTCCCTCTAATATCGCCCTGAACTGAAGGAATCTGTGAGGCCTCAGATTGAGCCTCAGGTCTGAACTCCTCACTCTCATCCACCTCAGGTGGCACTCTACTAATACCCTGGCCAGCAATGGCCTTGCCCTTCTGGCAGCTATTAGTTTTTTTCGGCGGCATCGCTTAGCTGAAAACACTATTGTTAGAGGGCTGAATTCTATAATCATTGCTCTATCGCACGATCTAGAGAAGAAAGAAAGACAACTGTCCTGAAGTGCCTTGTAGCCTCCTATTCAAAAGTATGGCGCGCAACATACTCCTGAACAAGACTCTGCTAGACACGGCCTGTAGACACCCTAGGACTGAACCGCTCTGATACCACTTTTGTCACGACCCAACCTAGAGTGGCGACGGATGACCAACACTAAGTGTCGATCATCACTAATCCTGCTGATAATCTGCTAAACCATGAATATAACTGATAAACAGAATAAGCATAAACCTAATTGATAAGGATTATGCAATACAAAAAGCTGACAAGGCTAACATAAGCTAACATACATAACATACTGACAGAACCACACAGGGACATATCTACCGGCCTCTAAGAGAGATGAACTGAATATACAAAGGACGAGATAAGGCCCCGCCATACCCAAACTGGCTGACTGTATACATACCAAAAGATAAGTAACTCCGGGAGTAAGCGGAGTGACTCCAATAGCTGATAGATGGCCTACTAACGTGGTCCAAGAATTGATCTATCTGCACCTGCGCGGCATGAAACGCAGCGCCCCATAAAAGGGCGTGAGTACGATATGTACCAAGTATGTAAGGCATAAGCATATAATATATCATAGCTGAATGAAACTGTAAGGCTGGAATATAAATATGTAAATATGAGCTGGAGCATAGCAATATAGCTGGAAATCTGAAGAACGTACTAAACATGATCTAAATATAAACTGAAGTTTGGCTGAATCTGAAACTGAAGACTGAGCTGAACTGTACTGATAAATAACTATAAATTGACTGATAACTGCTAACTAGAAACTGGGCCTGATAACTGTCAACTGCTCCTGACGCTAAGAACTGGTGGCTGATAACTGAGAACTGATAACTAGTACTGAGTTAAAACTGAACTGTTATCAGAATTGGTACCTGTCTGGTGTTATGGGCTATATCCCCCAAATCAGGTAACTGAACATCTGAACTAGTATCTGTCTGGTGTTATGGGTTGTATCCCCCCAAATCAGGTAACTGAAAAACTGAACTAGTACCTGTCTGGTGTTATGGGTTGTATCCCCCCAAATCAGGTAACTGAAAACCGGAACTAGACTCATGTATAATCATGCAGTGTATCCTGTGGCTATATACGCGTATATAAAAAACCTGGTGGGTGTTATGGGTTATATCCCCCCCCAGCTAGTAATATCTAGTCTCTCTGGTCAGAGTGTTTGAATGACACCCGGTCACACTAGGTGTTTCAACTACCGCCTGAACCAGAGGGGCTGTATCCCCCAAACGGGTAGTATCACACGCGACCGGACTGTGTGTCCAATGTCCAACCTCTATGGGGGACTCCAAATCACACATAATATGATCACAATATAAGTATAAGCATGTATGAGGCATAACATGTGGGAACAATAAATATGGACTCAAAAGGAATGATAAGATAACTCTGGACGGAATTATAGACACAACCTGAAACTTAGAATTTGTCTCACTCTTTGACTTTTATAAAAATTTCGGCAGAGTTTCCTCTGAAACTGGATGATCTCTAGAAACAGAACCAGCACTATACTATACACGGGAATGGATATCCGGATAAACTGATAACATAAACATGTTAAAAGGATAACAAGATGAGACAACTGGATGACATAACAAATCCGCAGATAGAATGTTTGGACAGCACCACTGTCCTGACTTTCAACCTAATTTTCAGAGTGTAGATCAAAGTTATAGACTTCATAGTCTTCATGAAAGTTTTAGATATATGTCATAGAGTTCTGGGGATTCTTAAAGAATCTAAATATCAATTTTGTACCAGGAGTTATGATCAATATACTAACAACTGTCCAAAGATTAAAATGATTTTCCAGATTTTGAAACGTTTTGTCTTGCTGATTTGGACGTCTTTCACCTTGGATTTTAGTACCAAATTAAGTATATATAAGGTTTCCTTGGTACCATACCAGTTTCTCAGAAGAAATACTAAGTTTAGAACTAAGAAAAGCTTCAAAAGCTAAAAGATACATGCCTTGCAAAAAGAAAGGTTTAGCCATACATACCTTAGATGTTTCTAGCTTCTAAACTTTGTTTCCTTGAATTCCACACCTTCTAAAGCTTAAACAAGCCATAAAATAGAATTTAGGTACTTTACTTAGCTATGAAGTAATTCTAAAACTCAAACTATAGACGAAATTGAAGGTAGCATAATGTTACCCTAATCGCGTAGAGCGTTTTGACGCAATCCGTCTTCCGTCATACCCTAATCACTCTCTTCCTCTGCCTCACCAGCTTTCTTCTCTTCCTCCTTTTTCTTTGCTTCTCTTTCTCTCACATTGGTAATTGTTCTTTCCAGCTTCCAAACAGACTCCAGTTGTTGCTTCAAAGCAGATCTAGTTCCAACTCTCCTGGCCACTGGCTCAGTAACAGTCCTGTCACCACTTTCTTCGCTTGATTCATCAACCAGCTTGCTTTTACACTGGCATTCCCCCTTACACCAGTCTCCTCCTCTTATCAGGCTCTACTCTGTTTTCCCTCACAAACACTACCTCTTCTTTCTCTTCCTCACACACCATCCTCTCATCTTCCTCACCAGACTTCCTTTTCAATCTCTTCCTCTTTGTCTGCTTGCTTTGTAACCTTCTCACTCCCTGGTTTTTCTACTCCTACCTCCTCATCATTTTCTTCTTCTGAATCTGTCCAATTGAGTCCTGCATCATAAGCCTCCGTGGGATTTGGGCAAGAAGTATGGTCTTGACTCAAATCCTGGGAGGCCTCAACAGGTCTAGGTCCCCCAACTACTGGGCCTTCATGGACAGACACCCCTTGACTCTCCTCAGCAACTACAGCACTAGAAATTGGTTTATTAACACGTTCCTGAGGAGTCTTAACAAGATCATCCTCCCTCAGTTGTTCTATCACTCTTCATGCTACATCAACCTCTAACTCAGTCTCTTCTACTATAGGCACATGCAAATTTACCCTAGGTTCTCCCTGAACATCTTTTTGCTTTGCTTAAACTACATTCCACCTACTAGCTTTGTCACCAGACTCTACCACTCCTACAATTTCATATAGTCCTGTTACTAGGGTTTCAGTATCCACTCTACCGGGGCTTTTTATTCCTTCTAAATCAACAGGAGTAGATGGGGTAGGGTCAGGAATTACCTCAGTAGATGGTTCGGATGAGACTTGTTCAGTAGGCGTAGTAGACAAAGATCTTGACAGCTTCTTCTTGACCAGTTTCTTTTCTCCCTTTTTGAGAAACTTTGTCCTGGCCTTCACAATTCTTTCCGCGAGGGTGGATGGAGGTGGTTTTGCAGTTGATTTCTTGAGAGTTTTTGCGGGTGAAGTGGATGAAGATTGTGCTTGAGACATGGTGAAATTGTTAGTGTTTTGACTGAGATTACAAGGGTTTTCAATCTTGTGTTTTTGAGAGAGAAAGTAGGTAGAGAGAAAACGAAGTTGTTGAGTGTTTGTGTTCTGTGTTGATTTAAGAAGGGGAGAGGGTTTTGGTGATGAGACGGTTTCTAGGGAAGCCAAAGAAATGATGACATAAAAGTAAAAAGCAGCTTTTTGAAATTTTGAAAACCGGAAAGGGTTATGGATTTGACGGTTATGGACTTATTCAATTAAGCCTTTTCAAGTAGTGGGGTCCATACAAGTCAAATAGAATTCTATCTCAAAAAAGGAATGTGTTCCTATAATTTAGGACAGTTATAAGAACATGGAAAGTCTCCCTTGACACACGTATAATTGACAATTTTATTTCAGTTATGACTTCTATCATGCAAGGTAGTGTGACTGTACCTGGACATGATTCCTCATGCTTCAGTCGGTTCTTTCTCAGTACCTAGTAGGTTCTTCATGGGATCACATTATCCTCACCTGGTGCTTAAAAGCTAAACAAGTATACTTAATAAAGTACAAAATTAGACTGAACAGTAATAACAAATTTTACACACAGATTATTGAACACTTAACTAACCAATCATTGAGGGACAACCTGCTGGGTCATCCGTGTATTTTGGTCATCCCTAATTCCAACCTGTTCCTCTCAAACTGTACCTTGTTCAATGCTTTGGTAAATATGTCAGCAATTTGATCTTAAGTCCTGCAAGAATTCATAGTAATCAGACCCTTTTCCACATTATCTCTAAGGAAATGGTGTCTAATATCAATGTGATTTGTTTTTTTGTGTTGGACTGGGTTCTTGGCAATATTCATTGCACTTGTGTTATCACAGAAAATTGGCACTGCTCAACACTTGATACCAAAGTCCTCCACTGTTGTTTGATCCATAGCAGTTGTGAGCAGCATGATGCAGCTGCTACATACTTAGCTTCCGCAGTAGACAAGGCAACTGAGTTTTGCTTCTTTGTAGCCCAAGAGACCAAACAAGGACCAAGAAAGTGTGCCATTCCTGAAGTGCTTTTCCTATCCACCAAATGACCTGCATAATCTGCATCAGAAAAACCAACTATTTCAAAAGTACTTCCCCTTGGGTACCAAAGACAAAGGTCCTGAGTTCCTTTCAAGTATCTCAGGATCCTCTTCACAGCTGTCAGATGTGACTTCTTGGGCTTGGACTGAAACCTAGCACACAGTCCCACATTGTATACTATATCAGGTCGACTAGATGTGAGATAGAGGAGTGAACCTATGATTCCGCTATACTTTGTCTCATTTGTCGAAGGACCTAGTTCATCCATATCCAGCTTGGTTCCAGGAGCAATGGGCGTAGTCATTTCTTTTGCTCCTTCCATGTTAAATTTCTTCAGAAGTTCCTTGACATATTTTTGCTGATGGATCATAGTCCCTTCAGGCATTTGCTTTATCTGCAGTCCAAGAAAGAAATTTAGTTCACCCATCATGCTCATTTCAAATTCACTTCCCATCAGATCAGGAAACCTTTTGCATAGCTCCTCATCAGTGGCTCCAAAGATAATATCATCGACATATACTTTAACCACTAATAGATCCTTTTCTTTCTTCTTGAGGAATAACGTGTTGTCAATATTTCCTCTCGAGAAACCATTTGTCAGTAGGAAACCTGAGAGTCTTTCATACCATGCTCTAGGAGCTTGCTTCAATCCATAGAGAGCATTGTCCAGTTTGTAAACATGATCAGAAAATTCATTGTTCACAAAGCCTGGTGGCTGTATTACATATACCTCTTCATTCAAGTAGCCATTTAGGAAGGCACTCTTCACATCCATCTGATATAGTGTGAACTCCATGTATGTAGGAAATGCAATCAACATCCTAATGGCCTCCATCCTTGCAACTGGTGCAAAGGTTTTATCATAGTCTATTCCTTCTTCCTGACTGTATCCTTGAACTACTAACCTTGCCTTGTTCCTTGTCACTATACCATACTCATCCAGTTTGTTCCTGAACACCCATTTTGTTCCAATTATTGATCTATCCTTCGGCTTAGGAACTAGGTGCCACACTTTGCTTCTCTCAAATTGATGAAGTGGCACGACCCGGAATCCGGTTAGGTCGTGCGGGCACCCGATATCCTCCCCTAGACCCGTCGGGCGAACCCCTACCAATTAAATCAGGAAAATAAATATAACAATTCATAAATAAAGACATGACTAACAAAAACATACAGATATATTGACACCTCTAAGTTGTACGAAAGAAAATTACAGCTGACTACCCAACATACTAGGTTTAGGGTTATCCAGACTAGACATCTAAGAGTACAAAAGAAGACAAATACCTCCTGAAGGGAGCAAAATGCAATTGAAAATAATAACCAATAAACTGGTGGCCATCCGGAATAAAAGCTGTCTCACCCTGACAGCTGAAGTCGTCTTCGCTCCTTCACAACGTGGCGAACTCAATCCTGGAGCGAACCTGCCGAAACGAAACAGATAGACAAGAAGCAAACAACAAACAAAGGTGAGTGAAAAGGACTCAATAAGTGGGGCAGACTAGCCATCTCAAAGAATAGGATAGCTAGCCAGCGAGAAAAGAAATAGATAGACCAAATTTCTTTTATTTAAATTATAAAAAGGCAGAGCCAGATAAAAACCGGAAACACGTAAGAACTTATAAACTCAACGAAGGATGCGTGCCAGAAACATATCAACAAATAAGCAATGCATATATAAGCAGAACAGTAGTCATGTACCGCAAGTCTACACAATGGTATGAATTGAGATGAAATGAAATGGAGTGAGATGAAATGAAATGAAATGAAATATGATGCGAAGGGTCACATGTGCCCGTAATCCCATCCCGAAGCGGAATACTCCTGCATTCGAGGGGAATCCAATCTGATAACCAACTGGAGCGGAATACTCCTGCTCCTGGGGCGGATACTCCTGCACCCGATATAATATAAACCAGAGGCGGAATACTCCTGCACTCTCCTGGGGCGGAATACTCCTGCACCCGATATAATGTAAAGCTGAGGCGCAATGCTCCTACACTCAATATCTCACATAAGAGCGGAATACTCCTGCTCCTGGGGCGGAATCCTCCTACCCTCAATATGATACAATGGAGCGGAATCCTCCTGCTCCTGAGGCGGAATACTCCTGCACCCAATATGATATGCAATGTAATGCATATGAATGACATATAATGCATATGAATGCAATGTGATGCAATAATAACCCTTCACCGGCGCGGGACTCTCATCGACAGCCGGGAAGTAGATGCCAACTTACAGCCAGGGTACAATGCTCAGATCCTCAATGAGATACCAACAATAGGACATAACATATAATATACAATGTAAATCCAAAGCTAAGGCGTAATGAGTACGACTATCGGCAGCTACACACGTAAGGAATACATGGTAGAAAATCCACGAGGCCAGGTGCCTCCAAAGAAATGGATATAAACACTTATCTTCTATAAAGTTAGCACAATTACTCTACAACCGCTTTTTCCTTCAAATTCATTGCCAAACGATCCCACTCTGAATGTTTCAGGGTGAAAATTCTACTTTTTCTCGGCCCCTTTTCTCATTTTCTGGCATTTTTTCATTTCTCTGCGTTAACTTTTGCATTTTCTGTTTCTGTTCGATTTTCATATGCTGCTTACTGATTGCTAATGGATTATATACAATCCATTAGGCCCACCGCCTCTCAATTCTCTTTTGTCCTTTTCCTTTTTTTTTCTTTTTCCTTTAAGATTGGCTGTTACGGTAAAAATTAAAACGGTACCCTACGATATTCGAAATAATTCCAACTTTTGCATAGCAGTTATAAAAAATATATGTAACATACTCACGAAGGCGGATCTCAAATTGGACTCCCGAAACTCAAGATGCGAATTTAAATAGAAAAAGTCAAATTATTTAACTTTCGGTATTTTAGCGGAAACTAGCCGAACAACATCGAAATTCACTTTCGATAGTTTTAAAAAATCACAAATAATCATACGAACCTAACGGCGCTTTCGGATTTCGAATCGGAGCTCATTCGGAAAAACCGAGCTCGAAAATCTCTTTTTAATATTTATCGCCAATAAAAACTGAAACCTTCTTCCGATGCCTACCAAACGAGGTCTGATTTAGCTCAAATTTTACAGACATGTCCTAATGAATATTACGAATATTTTAAAATTATCGGCACGCCAATTGGAGTCCTAACTTCCGAAACGACTGACCGAGGTCGTTTTATTCTCCTCCACTTAAAATCTCGTTCGTCCTCGAACGAGCCTAAGTCTAAAGAAAAATTCGCACAGATAACAAAAGAACTTGCACGACCTTCATAAGCTACTCCACGGATCTTATCTCTTGATTACACGATCAGAATTATACTACGCACATCGTACTTTTGCAGTAAAATATATCTAGATAATATGATAATACCATTGCATAGCTTATTCTGACTAAGCTGATCCTTCCTCGATCACGAGAAGAGAGTTCTACATATTCGAAGCAAAGATACACGGAACTTTGAATGGGTTAACATGATTCAGTCGAGAATCCTTCTTCGATATACCTTTCGATATAGAACAGGTCGATGGAACTAAGAATTAGCTCACGCTTGATGCAATAGGGGAGCTTTTGAAGTACCTTGTCACTACACACTATAGAAAATTTGATACAAGCTATATTGTTTTTACGAATGTACTATGCAACATCTCAGTTGATGTTAGTGTTGTTCTTCAAGCTCCTTGTGGGAATGTAGTTACTCATATCCTAATGTATGTCAAAGGTTCATCTGAACAGGGTCTATCATATAAGGATAAGGATCATGCAAATAATACTGGATAGTATGATGCAGACCAGGAATGATCTTCAGACTGAACATCTACTTTAGGGTATTGTCTTTGAATTGGAAATATTATGACTTGAAAAGTGAAAATAAAAGAGACATGTAGTTGGGCCATGAGCTGAGGCAGAATACTAGCACAAAGTTGATTACATGAGCACTTATAATGCTAAAGTAACTTCTCAAAGAGTCGAGGTGTGAAGGAGATATGCCAATGATGGATGGACGACAAGCTGTGCTAGACCTTTATCTCTAAATTTTCATTAAGTAAAACAGTGTCAGTATGAAGATCCAGTTCTAGTTGAATACAGACAGATAGCCAGAAAAACGGAGTCACCATACAGGGTTACTACTGACGGTGTTCCCATGTATAAAGATAGACTTTGTGTCCCTAATGTTTCAAATTTACGTGGACAGATTATGATAGAGGCACATTATTCCAAATACACTGTTCATCCAGGTTCGACTAAGATGTACCATAATCTTAAGCAGATTTATAGGTGGGACGGAATGAAGTATGACATAGCAGAATTTGTGGCTCAGTGTTCTAATTTCCAGCAAGTTAAAGTCGTGTCATCTTTCCAGACTTTATACTTTTAGCAGATAGGTACATATATATGATTAGGTTGCCAGCTTATCTCTGGCATTAATAGATTAATAGTGAGTTTAGTGTCGTGGCCCTAGGTTGGGTCGTGACAAAAGTGGTATCAACGCCTTAGAGATTTAGTATTACCATTCAGTATTTGGATAAAGACTCCTCCACTTAAAGCACAAACTCCTGCAGCTATTTAGATAGGAATATTCATCCTCACACAACCCGCTAGATTAAGAAAGACTTAGCTAAAACATAATGCGGCTCCGACCTGAGCTACCAACTACCCTTTCGAGTTGCCAAACAGCTGCAACTCTCAAGTTCACAACTCCATACCTTTGCCGTAAACACCACCGCCTGATGGATGGTACTTCTATATAAAAATTTCAGCAAAGTTTCCCCTGAAACTGGATGATCCGCAAAAACAGAACCAGCACTATACTATACCTAGGAATGGATACCCAGATAAACTGATATCCAAAACAATAATATGCTTACCCGGTTACAATAACACGTACTCTGGCTCAACACAGGGAATATCACAAGCGGCTACCAACTGCCCAAGCTTACCAGTGCCGAAAAAAGAAGAGATGGCAATGGACTGAGGATAGAAATAATTAGAGCTTCAGGAAGCTCATCTTTTTATTTGCTTGGCTCCCAGAGCTACACTACTTCCGAGTCAGGCTAACCCAAAAATTATAATTGAAGAAATAGACATTAAATGAGCTTTATGGAACAACATTTATGCCAATTTAATCTCCCAATAAAAAGGAACTCTGACAATTTACCAGAAACCCTTTTATAACCCAGACAAGCTCATAGGATAACATGACTATACTAGCGTTTTGAACCAAGAGGAGATACGTAGATCGAATATTACTTATTAATAACTTTACATCGGAAGAAACAATGACATTTTCTGATGGTGATGAATAAGAATCCTATCATCCTACCAACACTGAATTCCAAAGAGCGGTAGACTAACTTGACATTATAACAGAATGAGGCACAACAAGATGCCAAGCAAACAATACTGATACTCACTCATAAATCTCTCACATTTAAACCAGATAAACTAGTAGGATCATCACAAATGCCAGGAATAAATCATATCAGAAGCTCACCTCTCTACCGCAACCGATTCTTAATAGAAACGACATCCAAAGAAACCATCGAAATATGATAAGACACACCATTTCCAGATCGATCGAAAGAATCGAATCTTACTCATATTTAATGGAAGAAGAAATACATGGGTGTACTGCATCGGATACCTCAGTATCCTGCTAGACTGACAGTTCATCAAACTGCCTCTGCAGCTGAGCTGAGCCACTATCCTAGTAATCACCTTTTGAAGAACCACTGCCACCACGCTCTAAACCTCTACTGGATGGTGGCATTTCTCTGGCTGATTGAGATCTAAATGAAATTCCCTGCGACTGCGCAGATGCCTAATAACGAGAGAAAAGACGACTGCCTACTTGTCGAAGTAAGGAAAAATCCTCAAAGAATAGCCAGATTCACGACAATGATACCACCTTTTCGATGAAAAGTGGAAGCTGGAAAGATTGTTGATAGCTATAAAGAAAAGACTGATTCTGATCTTGACGAGCTACTGGCGCACTCTAAGAATCACGTAACACAAGCTGAGATAAGCTGGAAGGTGACCTCCCAAAATAATCAGAACTCTTACCTTCAAACGAGGTATGGTGCCCACCAGGGCCGCGGGATTTCTCGCTCTCTCGCTCTAACTCTTCCCTCTCTAACTTATGGTATGCGCAATATCTCTGAGCACTATCAACGACAGTAAATGAAGTCCCAACCTCAATTTCTTGAGCCATTTGGGATCTCGAGGAAGGAGGAAGGTCACCATAAATATTTGAACATTATCGTAAGGTTCATGGACTAGTTCTAGTGCATATTCAGCCATTCTATAGAATTCAATCTCATATTCTGAAACACCAACAGGCTAACCGACAGGTTACCCTGTCCAATCCACTCAAACTGGCAACACTTTTCATCTTGCTCGCTCCTCGAAAGGAACTTTTCCACGAATCTAGAAGAAAAACCGAACCAAGTTAGCTAATAAGAGAGAGGTCCATCAATTCAATGTCGGACCCCTGAAATTGGAAAGCAGAATAATCAACCCCATACCGCTCGATATCATCAAGAGCCTGAAGGATACGCTGACATCATTTTATTTTAAAAATTTACACAGGGATTATCTGATGCATGGCTTAGGAATATCGGATGGTTCAATTGGGAAAAATAATGCAGCCATTTCAGATACTCGGACCGAGCCATTACTCGGGCTAGCTAACCAGCCAGAATAACTAGAGGCACAACACATGTTGTCTCCGAAACATAATTCAGTGCAGCAATATTAAGAACCGGAAAATGAGCTCCCTGAGGTCGAACGTCTGTACATGCGGTAACCTGATAAGCTGCCCAGTGAATAATAGGTTCTTGCGATATCTACGTCACCAAAATTCTCCTAAAAGCATCGTAGAGAGCCAAGGGAACCACAAGGCCCTACTCCCTTGCCCATCGCGAGCTCGTACAGTTGGGACCTCCGTAACTAGATCGTCGGCACGATAAAAAACTCTCGGGGCTTCGTCAATGCTAACCCCAGGCCAGACTGCTTCGTCTTGAACTCATACCGTTTGCTGATTTGTCGCACGAGGGTTTCACAATTACCACGAAGGAATTAACGAAAATACTTTTGCATCCTAGACCGATGCACGATCAGAAAAGAAGGAAGTGAAACTTCCTAAATGCTATCATAGCCTCTCGTAGATAAGTACGGACGTCTACGTACCCATCAGCGAGACTCTACTAGACACTGTCTTAGTCTGGATAGACTCTAAACCGGGCTCTGATACCAACTGGCACGACCCGAAATCCGGTTAGGTCGTGCGGGCACCCGACATCCTCCCCTAGACCCGTCAGCGAACCCTTACCAATTAAATCAGGAAAATAAATATAACAATTCGTAAATAAAGACATGACTAAAAAAACATACAGATATATTGGCACCTCTAAGCTGTACGAAAGAAAATTACAGCTGACTACCCAACATACTAGGTTTAGGGTTATCCAGACTAGACATCTAAGAGTACAAAAGAAGACAAATACCTCCTGAAGGGAGCAAAATACAATTGAAAATAATAACCAATAAACTGGTGGCCATCCGGAATAAAAGCTGGCTCACCCTGACAGCTGAAGTCGTCTTCACTCCTTCACAACGTGGCGAACTCAATCCTGGAGCGAACCTGCCGAAACGAAACAGATAGACAAGAAGCAAACAACAAACAAGGGTGAGTGAAAAGGACTCAATAAGTGGGGCAGACTAGCCACCTCAAAGAATATGATAGCTAGCCAGGGAGAAAAGAAATAGATAGACCAAATTCCTTTTATTTAAATTATAAAAAGGCAGAGCCAGATAACAACCGAAAACACGTAAGAACTTATAAACTCAACCAAGGATGCATGCCAGAAACATATCAACAAATAAGCAATGCATATATAAGCAGAACAGTAGTCATGTACCGGAAGTCTACACAATGGTATGAATTGAGATGAAATAAAATGGAGTGAGATGAAATGAAATGAAATGAAATATGATGCGAAGGGTCACATGTGCCCGTAATCCCATCCCGAAGCGCAATACTCCTGCATTCGAGGGGAATCTAATCTGATAACCAACTGGAGCAGAATACTCCTGCTCCTGGGGCGGAATACTCCTGCTCCTGAGGCGGAATACTCCTGCACCCGATAAAATATAAACCAGAGGCGGAATACTCCTTCACTCTCCTGGGGCGGAATACTCCTGCACCTGGTAAAATGTAAAGCTGAGGCGGAATACTCCTGCACTCAATATCTGACATAAGAGCGGAATACTCCTGCTCCTGGGGCGGAATCCTCCTACCCTCAATATGATACAATGGAGCGGAATCCTCCTGATCCTGGGGTGGAATACTCCTGCACCCAATATGATATGCAATGTAATGCATATGAATGACATATAATGCATATGAATGCAATGTGATGCAATAATAACCCTTCACCGGCGCAGGACTCTCATCGACAACCGGGAAGTAGATGCCAACTTACAGCCAGGGTACAATGCTCAGATCCTCAATGCGATACCAACAATAGGACATAACATATAATATACAATGTAAATCCAAAGCTAAGGCGCAATGAGTACGCCTATCGGCAGCTACACACGTAAGGAATACGTGGTAAAAAATCCACGAGGCCAGGTGCCTCCAAAGAAATGGATATAAACACTTATCTTCTATAAAGTTAGCACAATTACTCAACAACCGCTTTATCCTTCGAATTCATTGCCAAACGATCCCACTCTGAATGTTTCAGGGTGAAAATTCTACTTTTTCCCGGCCCCTTTTCTCATTTTCTGGCATTTTTTCATTTCTCTACGTTAACTTTTGCATTTTCTGTTTCTGTTCAATTTTCATATGTTGCATACTGATTGCTAATGGATTATATACAATCCATTAGGCCCACCGCCTCTCAATTCTCTTTTGTCCCTTTTCCTTTTTTTTTTTTCTTTTTCCTTTAAGATTGGTTGTTACAGTAAAAATTAAAACGGTACCCTACGATATTCAAAATAATTCCAACTTTTGCATAGCAGTTATACAAAATATATGTAACATACTCGCGAAGGCGGATCTCAAATTGGACTTCCGAAACTCAAGATGCGAATTTAAATAGAAAAAGTCAAATTATCTAACTTTCGGCATTTTAGCGGAAACTAGCCGAACAACATCGAAATTCACTTTCGAAAGTTTAAAAAAATCAAAAATAATCATACGAACCTAACGGCGCTTACGGATTTCGAATCGGAGCTCATTCGATAAAACCGAGCTCGAAAATCTCTTTTTAATATTTATCTCCAATAAAAACTGAAACCTTCTTCCGATGCCTACCAAACGAGGTCTGATTTAGCTCAAATTTTACAGACAGGTCCTAATGGATATTACAAATATTTTAAAATTATCAGCACGCCAATCGGAGTCCTAACTTCCGAAACGACTGACCGAGGTCGTTTCATGAAGTTCATCCTGTATGGCCAGAATCCAATCTGGATCTTCTAGAACTTCTTTTATATTCTTTGGTTCCATAGATGAAAGGAATGCAATGAATGCACAGAAGTTCTTCAAGGCTGACCTGGTCATGATTCCAGTGTCCAGTTCTGATAAGACATTCTCCAAGGGGTGAGAGCTTTGATATTTCCATGGCCTGAGTTGAATATGACTGGAAGAACCTACAGCATTATCTTGGTGAGGTTCTTCCTGACTTTCTGGATCATCAACTTCATCTGATGTTCCCCCTGTCATGTTGACTCCTTGTTCTAGTGTGATCGGATTCTCACCTGATGTCTCTTTGTCTTCTGAGTCTTCCAGTTCATCTACACCATCTTCCCGACTTAGGCCGATCACTTGAACATCTGCCTCAGTCTCCCTCAAGGTCTTATCAGATTCATCAAATACCACATGCATACTTTCCTCCACTGTTTGTGTTCTTTTGTTAAACACTTTGTATGCTTTGCTTTGAGTGGAGTAACCAAGAAATATTGCCCCATTACATCTAGCATCGAACTTCCCCAATGGTTCCTTGCCGTTGTTGTGAACAAAGCATTTACAACCAAAGGGTTTCAGGTGAGCAATATTTGGTTTTCTTCCTCTGAGTAGCTCATATGGGGTCTTGTCAAGAGTTGCTCTGATGGAACATCTGTTCAGCAAATAGCATGCAGTGTTTATTGCTTCAGCCCAAAAGTTTCTTGCAAGCCCACTTGACAACAGCATAGTCCTTGCCATATCCTCCAGTGACATGTTCTTCCTTTCAACCACTCCATTTTGTTGTGGAGTTCTTGGTGCAGAGAAATTATGATCAATGCTGTACTTTGCACAATACTCAAAAAATTTTGAGTTTTCAAACTCCGTTCCATGATCAGATCTGATGCTGATAAGTTCTAAGCTTAACCTTTTCTGCACCACACCAGCCCAGTCTTTGAAGCTGTCAAAGGCTTCATCTTTGGATGCCAAGAACAAGGTCCATGTGTACCTAGAGTAGTCATCAACAATTACGAACACGAACCTCTTTTCTCCTCTGCTCCTGACTCTCATGGGTCCACACAGATCTATATGCAATAGTTCCAATGTCTTTGATGTACTTACCACCTTCTTGGACTTAAAGGATGATTTCACATGCTTCCCCCTTACACACGCATCACACATTTTTATGTTTTAAAATCTCTTGCTTGGCAAACCACGGACTAGGTCCTTAGATATAAGCTTATTCAGTTGTGAGAGACTTGCATGACCCATTCTTTTGTGCCACAGCTGAGAGTCACTTTCTCGCACGTTCAAGCATGTTAAGTTGTTTTCAGGCAATGACTTCAGCGATGCTTTGTATACAATGTTCATCCTTTTTCCTTCCATAACAATTTCTCCACTCTGTAGATTCTTCACAATACATCCTACAGAGGAGAAACTCACTTCATTTCCTCTATCACACAGTTGGGAGATGCTCAGCAGATTGTGTCTGAGACCATCAACACAATAAATATTTTCAATTGCATGATCCAGAGTTCTCCCAATCTTTCCAATTCCTACGATTTGACCACTTTTTCCTCCTCCGAAGGCCACACTGCCTCCTTGAAATGCTGCGAGTGAGAGAAAGTTTCTTCTGTCTCCTGTCATGTGCCTTGAACAACCACTATCAAGAATCCAGCTTTGGTTGTTCTCCCTCACTCCAGCCTGCAAAATAGATTAGAGGTTAGCCTTAGGAACCCAGACAAGCTTGGGTCCCTTCTTACGAGAGAATGGATAAATCAAGTCCTGTCTAGCCCATTTAGGTAGAACACTTCTTTTATTCTTGGTCTTTGCCTTCCTAACATTCATGCACCTTTGTTTGTAGTGTCCAGTTTCACCACAAAAGGTACACAATATGTTGCAAGGCAACCCCACATACTTGCTCTTAGGATTATATGGAGGCAACAGTTTCTTAAATCCTAACCCTTGTTTTCCCTTGTTTTGATTTTAAAGAACCCAGTTCATTGCCTCAGATGATTTATTCCATTTAGTTAATCTGGTAAGCTCGAATTCAGATTTTTCAACCTTTTGATTTAAAATCATGTTCTTTTCAGTTTCCTGATATAGAATCTCATTAGCCCTTTTCAGTTCATTTTCAAGAAAGGTTTGAACTTTACTTATTACTTGTTTACCATTTATTCTCTCTCTTAACTGATTAAGTTCCAATTCTAGTTCAGTGATCTTAGAGTTTGACACAAGAGTCTGCCCTTTTAAGATGTATCCTTGCTAGCACATCATTAGTAAGCCCTCTCCTCAGATATAATTCAGCCTTGAAATTTGTCTGTAGCCAATCTAAATCTTGAGGATCTAGTTCTTCTACCTTCTTTGGCACCAGAACTCCATTTGCTGCTCTCTTCACAGGAACATGAGGTCCTCTCTTCACAATCAACCAAAGACTATAATCAGTTGCTTGTATGAAGTTTTTCATCTGTTTCTTCCAGCTCTTATAGTTAGTCCCGTTAACACAGGTAGCTTTGACGGATCTCTTCCTCCTCTGAACTCTCGAGGGTCTTCTTCATCTAAACTGATACCTGTCAATCCCATCAGTGCTAGTGGTGAATCGTCTCCAGATTCCATTTCATGATCAGATTCACTGTCAGTTGGTCCCCATGTGGCATAGAAAGCTTCCTTCTTCTTTCTGCTCTAAAGTTTGGAGGTCGTCTTGTCTTCTTCTTATCTTTGTCATTCTCCTTTGACGTCTCCTTTTCCTTTTCCTTAGATGCTCTGTTTTTCATCCATTCTATTTTCCACATAGGACAATCCATAACAGCGTGATCTTTCTTGAAACACTTAAAGCATCCTGAGTAATAAGGACTGTCAACTATGTTCTTCTTTCCAGAGTTTTCCTTGCCACTACTTTTAAAACCTTTGAACCTACCCAGGTTAAGCTTCTGTCTTAGAGCACAAACCATTGCCGCTTCAACTGATTGCAGATCAACATATTCATCAATTTCTTCAGTTGCTTCAAGCGCAAGGGTCTTGTCCTTCTTCAGAGCTGGTTTAGCTTTTGAGTCTTTCATCATCTCATGAGTTTTCAGGCTACAACCAGTTCTTCAAGTTTAATGGATCTTAAAGGTTTAGACTCAATGATGGCAGTCATCTTGGGTTCCCAAGCTTCAGGAAGCACATTTAGAATCTTATCGACCATCTCCACTTCTGGGATCTCATTTCATTAGTAATAATGGTCAACCTGGTCATCATATCCTGGATTGATTCCTTCTCTCCCATAGAGAACAACTCAAATTGTCTCTTCAGCATTCTTCTCTTTGAGTCCTTTACTTCAGTGGTTCCTTCATGCGCAACCTGCAGGGCATCCCAGATTTCCTTGGCAGTCTAGCTTGTAAGATGATACTCTGTTAAACTCCTCAGGACCATGACCACAAATGACCAGGCGTTTGGCTTTGTGATTCTTTTCAATCATCTTATAATCCGCCTCATTGAACTCTTCTTTCAGTTTAGGTTCTTGTTTGGCAGTTGCTCCTTCACCAACTATTTTAGTGAGGATCAGGTTTCCTTTAGATACTATTAGCCATAGTTGATAGTCTTCAGCACATATGTAATTTTCCATCCTGTTCTTCCACCAAGCATAGTAGTGCCCATTGAACTGTGGGAACCTTTGAACTGATTGTCCTTCAGTAATAGTAGGTGGTGCACTCATGATTCTGATCCTTCTCAAGGTGTTAACCTCGCACTAGAAGACCCGCTCTGATACCACTTGTTATAATCAATGCACCTCCTAAGGATACTAGAAGGGGAGGTTGAATAGTGTCCACCGATTTTCGTTTTAAGAACTCGATTCTCATGAGTCAAGAACCCTATTCTTGCCTCTGTAATTCTGCTGTTTGAACACTGCAACACACACCAATCACACACACACAGAAGACACGAGGATTTTACGTGGAAAACTCCTTGCTCAAGGGAGAAAAACTACGACCCACACTCTGGGATTTTAGAACTCAATCCACTAACACAATGAACAAGTTTCTGATTACAAGACTCTGTAACTAAAGTGCTACACTCTAGACCCTAATCACTAAACAAAGCTAAACTCTAGCTTTACAAAGCAATCTCTCACAAGTTCACCTAATACATATGCTTCTACAATAAGCCAATAGGTAAAAACAGTGATCGCTCAAAATAAGACAACTCACAAAGCAATGAACCTAGACAGAATATCTAGACTCAATCAACTCAAGCACACCAGTTGTCTTCTTCAGTTATCTCACGTAGAAAGATGCTAGATCGCCTTTATATGCTCTCAACTCTTTGTTTGTGAATAACTGATTTCGACTGCATCAACTACTTGTATTTATATGGACTATGCAACCCTAGTTGAGTCTTACAAGGAATCCTTGTAATTATGGTAAGATGGGATTCCTTGTACATCTTTTCCTTATTAAAGTCCAACTTCAATTCGTACTTCGAAGACACAGCCTGGGCACCGCCTCTTTTAGTCTGACTAGGATACATATCCATTCACGCGCCACTATTCCTAGTTCCGCAGGGATTTGCAACCCACAACTCTTTTCGATTAGTCGTGCCCTTCTATTCAAGAACTAAGTTCTTCTTCAAGACCACTGAGTCCTTCTCATTTGTTATTCTTCAAAATTAATGCTCAACATTAATTTTCAATGCAAATTAAAGCGGCAGACGAGGTCGTGGAAAGCAGAAAGAGGCTTATATGACGCAGAATGGAAAGAAAGAGTTGAGAAATGGAAAAACAGATAAGAAAAGAGAGGTCTAGTAAGCAAATTGGATGATGGTGGAAATGATCAAGGTGATGATGATGATGATTATTATGTAAGTCTTTCTTTGTCTCATTTATTACTCTCTATTTCATTTTGAATTTAATTTATAGACACGATAATATAAAAAAATCTTACACTATTAAGTGACCTTAAAAATATCTACATAGCGACTAACAATCATACTCTATTTGGTAGGAAATTGACTTATACCTACTGATAGTATAATTTATATAACTTGTTATAAAAGGTTATTTGCCTTAGTTACAAGTTAGTAATTCCACTTATTATGTGTAGTAGTTATTTATAATTACCTTTTAGATGATATGATAGAGTAAAAGACTTTTACATTGTCATTGTATAAATTACTTGGTTAGTTGTTGGAAGAAAAAGCTAAAGGAAGATTTAATTAATATATAATTGTTAAGTTAATTGAGAATGCATTTTGATTATGACAAAAAGAATGTGATGCCTAAAACTGTCTATGTGCTTCTCGCAGGTTTCGGTCCCTGTGAATCTCAAATTGATTCTCCTTCGAAGTCAGCTATGGAAAGATTATTTGTCAGCGCCTCTTTCGCAGATGGGTTTGCCCTTGCCTTATTCTCTGGAGATATTTATATCTCTAAGAGAATCAAATCTCTTGGGTCAAATCTCTCTATCATCAGATCCCGTCAATCTCTCCTATTGCATCTCTTCGATTTACTGCCCTGATCTTCCGCAACGGTCTCCTTGTTTTGTTACTATTTAATCGAAAGTTTCTGAAGGATCTCCTTACGCTTCTATTCTACTGTCTACTTTTCTCCACACTTTTACTTTGCAAAAATACTGTAACTAACTAGTGATCGGTGTTAGAAAAGAAAAGAAGGAGAGGTTCTTGTAGAGGTAATAGTTGTGTCGAACAGAAGTTGGTTTGGTGAGCTATAAACCAAACAGTACGTTGGTGGTTATCGAGTGGTGAAAAACCATCTGTGTGAAGACGTTCGTGGTTAACGATAAACCACACTTGTATTTCTGTTTACCAAAGAGCTTAAAGAGAGATCACTCCCTTGTGACCCAAGGGGACTGGATTAGGAACCAATTGGTTCTGAACCAGTATAAAAACTCTGTGTCGTTCCCTGTTTACAGCTTTGCTTTCTGCATTACTTATTATCTATAACTTACAGTCAACTCACGAATTGATTAGTCGACTAAAATTAATAGCTTTTACAATTCACCCCCCCTCTTGTATTCATCAATAATAACAATGTAAATTTATTTAACACCATCCACGTAAATTTACATGTTGTATACTCGACTTATTTTCCAGATTCATAATTCTACAAATGTCATAGGCGATTAAGTTGCAGTTGTCTTTTGGGTAACCTAATAGTTACACTATCTGTGTAACAGGTAAATCTTAGTTTGGTTATGAAAACAATACATCAAAGTATAGAATTGGGATAGTTAAACAAATTTGCATCATTGCAAAAATGTAAAAGCTAACATTAGAATGTTTCATTCACATAATGGAAAGTTACATACTCCTATATGAAATGACTTGCATATTAAGATATGAAAATTGCAAAGTATTTCAAGGTACTAACCGATTGAATGATTTCCAAGCAGTTTGGCTGAAGCTCAGTGATAAGTCTACTTCCATCAAGCCTAATAAGTCCATATCGTATAGTCATTAACTCAGGCTTGTAATTCTTTGATTCTTTTTCCATTTCCAGATCTTAACACATGCATATGACGCTTATAAGCAGTCAAATTTACCTTGATCATGTTGACGTTGAGGTTTGAACGTGAAGGCGAACAGAATCGTTTTGCCCCACTGGATGTGTTTGTGAGTACCCGTAAGGAGCCTCCTATTATAACTGCAACACAGTTTGTCAATTTTGGCTGTTGATTACCCTGTTGAGAAGGTTAGCTGTTATGTATCGGATGATGGTGCCTACATGTTGTTTTTTTGATTCATTAGCAGAAACAGCTGAATTTGCCAGGAAAGGGGTGCTGTTTAGTATAGAGCCTCAAGCACCTGAGTTCTACTTCAATCAAAAGATTGATTACTTGAATGATAAAGTTCAGCCTACCTTTGTCGAGGACCACAGAGCCATGAAGGTATCTTTTAAATTCATTCGTCTCATTTTGTATGATCGTATCCGAGTACACTTGGTGTATAAAACGTTAATTTGACTTTTATCATTGCAAAGTTAGTTTGTTAGAGAATCATATCAAAGTTTAAGCTTCCAAGGCCTTCTTAAATTTCAGGGTAGCTAGCAGTTTTGGCTCATCCGTGGTGTTTCAGCACATTTGTTTGCAGTTTTCCAAGGCCTTCTTAAAGCTCTTGCTGGTGTAGAGACATTGAACCTGTTTCAAAGATTCTTTCTGTAGCCAAGGTTCTATCGGAAACAGCCTCTCTCCCTCACTCAAGGTAGGGGTTAAGGTTTGCATACACCCCACCCTCCCCAGACTCCACTTGTGGGATTACACTGGTTATATGTTGTTGTCTTGGTGTAGACACAGCTTTACTGTAACAGCAAAAGCAGCGGGGGACACTGAGTTTGGGGAGCTTTACTTCTTCAAATGGACAACACTTCTAATCCCACCAGCCACTCTGATTATCTTGAATATGGTAGGTGTTGTGACTGGAGTTTCAGATGCCATCAATAATGGTTATGGTTCATGGGGCCCTCTATTTGGAACGTTATTCTTCGCCTTTTTGGTTATTGTACATCTCTATCCTTTCCTAAATGGATTAATGGGTAGGCAGAACAGGACTCCCGCCAGATCCTCTGGACAATTCAACTTGCTTCAATTCTCGCTGGTTTGGGTCAAAATAGACACTTCCCTACCAAAGCAGAGGAGCCCTATACTCGAGCAGCATAGAGTGAATGCTAAGTGCCCTGCCTTTACCAATTTTTGTTAGGTTTCTGTTTTGATAGCAAGTGAACACATTGTATCTTTTGCTAGTGCTTTTCCCAACAATAACACTAACAAATAGTATAAGGAGAAGGGCATTATGCAAGCCTGTAGTATCCATACTTGTCCAAGTTAATATCAAGACTTTTAAGATGCTAAGCATTTGTATCATCCATGAGGCTGTTCTCGAGCTCATATTTCATCCCTTGTCACTTCCTTTGGGAGAATTTGTTATAAAATCAACATGGTAATCTTCTACATTACCAACCTCATGCAACATTATATGGTTTTTTTTTCCTTTCATCTTTTGCTGGTTGAAGTTATAATCAGGCTTACAAAAAAAAGATTTTGTGATGCAAGTATCATGATTATTGATTAACAGAAAGATGTTATTCTTCTCTTTAGAGAGAATTGCACCCACAACATAGTTTGGGCAACCCCAAGGTTTCATCATTTAAACTATATAGATCCTATATCTTGAGGAAGTTGCTATTAACACTAGAACACTGCTGCCTGTACATTTACACCTATACATCTGGCACTGGCATTCTTTTCTCATTCTTTCTACTATTTCTGGAAACTTGTTAGTTTGCTCAGTTCTATTGTCCCCAATGGTTTTGAAAGGTAAGGCAGAGTTTGAGCAGATAATTCTTGTGCTACAAAACGCATAGTTGGTCGTGACTCAGGTGTGGCACGTGTGCATGCTAATGCAATTGTGATTACAAAAACCACTTCCTCTGCAAAGTGGCCAGTGGGAGGTACAAGTCTTTGGTCAAGCACATCCTTCAACAGCATTTCTGAAGACAATGTTGTTGCTGCTGATAATGAAGTTAAAAGATCCCCTGGATGCCTTCCCATCATAACCTCCATAGCTACAACTCCAAAACTATAAACATCACATTTTTCTGTAACACGCATGGTAAGTGCAAGCTCTGCACGAGAAGAAAGACAAGATGTTATCAACACAGTTTTCTTTCCTATAATTCGAATAACTTTCAAAAGCCTGTTAAGCAGAAACTTAGCTGAAAAAATATTGGGCACACTAAAATAGATGATCTAGTAAGCTTTTGCAAGGATTCTAAAGTATACTTTTGTCTGCATTGAACGCACTGGTCTAATACACTGATCAACCAATAGAAACATGGATGCACAAGCTAATGAGTGAAATACCTGGTGCCATGTAGCCATAAGAGCCAGCAACTGTGGTCCAATTTGATGATTCTGAAGTTAAAAGCTTTGCTGTGCCAAAGTCAGAGAGTCGTGGCTCGAATTCTGACTCAAGCAAAATGTTATTCAGTGATACATCACGATGCACAATGGGTGGGGAGCAGTCATGGTGCAAGTAAGCAAGTGCATGTGCTATTCCTTGCACGATTTTCACTCGTGTACCCCATCCCAGTTCCACTACCATATCATTGTCATATAGAACTTTCCCCAGGCTACCTCTTTCTATATACTCATAAACCAAGTACATGCACCCATTCTTGGAACAGTAACCAAAGAGCTTAATTATATTCCTGTGTCTCACCTCTGTCAAAGTCTTAATCTCATTCTCAAAGCTTCGAAGATTTGTCAAGGGAATGTCAGTCGAGTCTGTCAAGTGGAGTCTTTTGACTGCAACAATCTGCCCAGAGGGCAAATCAGCTTTATAGACACTTCCAAAGCCTCCTCTTCCAATGCAGTTTTTGTCACTGAAGTCTTCAGTAGCTTTCACAATGTCACCAAATGTAAACTTCCCTTCTCTTTCCCAAATCAGAGACTCTGAATTTTCGTACAATTGGCTAGCTTTGCTCTCTTCATCGTGTTGCTTTGCCTTCCTTCGAGATACAAAACATGCAACAAACACGATTCCTAAAAGTATGAGAGAGGCCACCGGTACAAGTACCCCAATGAGGACCTTTTTGTTATTGCTTTTGGACTTCTCATCTCGGGTAGCCAAATTACACGGCGAGAATCCTTCTACATCTCCACACAAACCAGAGTTTCCTATAAATGATCTAGCTGCAGCACCTTGAAATACCCCATCAGTTGGAATTGGTCCAGAAAGCTCATTGTAGGAAAAGTCCATCTCCTGAAGACTGACCATGCTAGATAATGAAGAAGGAATTCTACCTGAGAGGTTGTTATGTGAGAGGTTGAGATGCTCCAATGAGGTGAGCTTGGCAAAATTTTGCGGAATTGTTCCTGATAATGAATTGCCACTGAGGTCCAAACGAATACTCAACTCCATCAAATTGCCAAGTTCAAAGGGAATGCTGCCTGATAATGAGTTGTTGCCAAGATTCAAGCTCAACAGACTCTCGCACTTCCCAAGATCTACTGGTATTTTACCACTTAACTTGTTTGTTGACAAATCAAGATACTGGAGCTCAGTTAATTTTCCAACAGACTGAGGGATGCCACCAATCAGGTTGTTGTTACTCAAGCTGAGATTGTAGAGCAGGCCTAATTTTCCCAGTTCAGAAGGAATTTCACCGGTCAATTTATTTCCTTCCAAAGCTAACACACGTAGCTCTCTTAGATTCCCTAGCTCAGCTGGGATCACACCAGAAATTTTGTTTCCGTCCATTCTTAGATTCGTGAGACTTTCACATTTCCCCCAATCAGGTGATAGTTCACCTGAAAATTGGTTGTCACTAAGAGAAATGAAAACAAGATTCGGGTGCACGCCAAATGCCTCTGCAATATTACCAGATAAGCTATTTCCTTCAAGCCGTATTCTTCTTAGCTCTGTACAATTCTTCAAGCAATCTGGCAACTTCCCACTGAATTTGTTCCCATTTATTGTCAGCTCCTCAAGAGCAAACTGGCTACATAATCCAGGAGGTAGTTGACCAGTGAAGCTGTTATTTGAAAAGCTGACAGTGGACAGTTGAGGACTGTTCTTTCCAAAATCCTTAGGGACAGAGCCTGAGATGTTATTAGTATATACAGAGAAAAGCATCAAACTACTGAGTTCAGAAATGCTGTCCGGCAGCTCACCACTTAGCCGATTGGTGTTGATGTCGAGGTTTTGAACAGATATCAGTTTCCCTATTTCAGAAGGAATGGTTCCACTAAGATTGTTACGGAAAAGATTCAACCTTGTTAGATTGGTCAAGTTTCCGATGGTTGGAGGTATTGTGCCAGAAAGCCGGTTGTCAGAGACATCTAGCTCCACTAAGTTTTGCAAGTTTCCAATCTGATAGGGAATGGAACCAGTGAAATTGTTAAGATAGAGGTAAATAAGAGTGAGGTTCTTCAATTGACTGATTTCAGGTGGAATTTTCCCTGAAAATGAATTGTTTTGAATCTGCAAAGATGTCAACTGAGTCCAATTGGTAATGAAATATGTCGAGATTTCACCAGAAAGAAGATTATCAGATAATCCCAATTCAGACAACTTGGTCAGAGAGGACAAGGACACAGGCAATGGTCCTTGCAGGGCATTCTCTGCTAGAGCCAAGTAGGTGAGGTTAGTACACAGGCCAAGCTCAGAAGGAATTGTTGAATTCAAATGATTCTTTCGAATATCCAGTTGCTGAAGATTTCTAAGGCTACCTATAGAAGATGGAAGTTTTCCTTGAAAGGAATTGTTGAAAAGTACAAGAATTTCAAGACTGGTGATCAAACCAATTTCATCAGGAATTAAACCAGAAAACATGTTTACACCTAGTCGAAGTTCTTTTAACTTGGACAACTTGGTAACATTTGGTGACAATGAACCTTGAAATGAATTAGATGAAAGATTGAGGTATTCAAGCTTGTTCAAGTTAGTGAATACTTCTTCAGGGATTGAACCATTCAAATGGTTTAATGATAAATCAAGGTAAGTCAGATTATGGCAACGGGGCACAAATTCAGGGAATTCTGATCTTAGTTCATTGTAACCAAAGCTCAAATGTGTCAACAGAGGCATGTTCTGCATTTTAGACCAATCAGGACTTTCTAAGAAGTTTGATCCAAGATCCAAGAACCTTACCTTTTGAAGATTGCTAATTTGATAGGGAATAACACCATTGATATTGTTGTTATAAAAGCTGAGATACTCAAGTCGTGTTAACTTCCCAATTTGCTCTGATATGACTCCCTCCAAGATATTATTGCTCAGGTCCAAGAAAGTTAGCATTGATGCATTACCTATATTCGATGGTATCGATCCACTGAAGTTGTTTCCATTGAGATTGAGACGAATGAGACTCGGAAATGAAGTGAAATCAAGCTGATCAAGTGAGCCTGAGAGGCCTGCATCAGAAAGATTGATCTCAGAAATAGTTCCACCAGTATTGCATGTAATAGATGTCCAATTGCATAAGTTTCTGATGTTGGAAATGGACCATGAACTCAAGAAAGGAGGAGGAGACAAGTCAGTCTTCCATTTAACAAGAGCTTCAGCTTCTGTTCTTGCTGAGGCTGTGATCTTTAGTGGAAGTGAACAAAGAAGCAACACATGTAGAATGTAAACAAAGGTATTATGAAATGTTGTCATGTCTAGTACTTTGTTTTTCAAGAATAATACAACATTTTTGTGCTTTTACATGAAATGGTTCTCATATAAAGCTGGACCATAAAGAAGGAGATTATAATTAGTGGATAAGCAATCATATCAAATCAAAGATACATATAAGGAATAACAAATCTGCCAAAGATATAGTGGGAAAAGTAGCAAGGCTAATAGTCCAACAAGATGTCACAATAACACGGTTTCAACTCATTAATTAATAACTTATCTTTGTCAAACTGATTCATTTATTTCTCTTATGCAATTCCATATTCCACTTTGACCAATAGTAAATAAAATTGAGTGCAACGGTATGGTACGAAAAGTATATTTAAAAGAATTTGGTTGAAAACCAATATTCAACTAGTACTAGTTTCACTTTCTCCACCCCCTCCCCTTCCCACCATTAAAGAAAATTACATTAAGTCAATTACTATTTTTTTTTTTTTTTCACAATGACGCGTTAGTGTGAGATCTAACAAATATGATTTGTAATATTGGCAAGAACACCAATATTACATAAAAAGAAAACTTGTATAAGGCTGGTAGAGTTGACCTGCAGTTGTTATAGCAGAAAGAGTTTGCACTTGCTGGATAGTTTGACCTTTCACACAACATGCTAAAATTGGAAAATTATTTATAGGAATACATTCAGATTTTCTAAAGGAAACCCATGTGCCGGTTGGTGTCAAAATTGGTGGCTCTTTTTAATGTACAGCTACTCTTTCTAATTTTTGTTTTCTTGAACCACAGAAAACTGTTCTAGTAGAAAAATAGTCCCTGACACAAAAGTGATGAGGATGTTGACTAAACTTACATAATAATAAAAACATAATAAAGAAAGGAAATGGTACTAGTCTTTAGCTAATTAATATAGTATGACTTAGTTAAATGGCATGATTATGATATAATTAATCATGACTCCTATGATAATTAATACTTTGTAGAAAAATGTATACTTCCATAAATATAGATTAGTTAAGGTATATTGTGTACAAAAAATTTCACCGGCGTACTCCATAAGGAGTGATTTTGTAAGTTTACATCTGTTTAACAATATTTTAACAAAATACTCTTATGTTGGCACAGGGCTAAAGCTTCAAGACACACATTTTCAAGTGTTGGCTTTTAGGCAATACGTCAAGGGCAAGTATTGTCTTGCCAACACTTCAAGTAATATAGAGATAATGCATGAAGAGACTGGAAAGGGCAAGTATTGCCTTTTTAAGTGTTGGCAAATAGAGAGGAGACAAGGGGCAAGTCTTGGCCCTCTACCAAGAAATTGACAGGGGTATTTCCATTCAGAATCATTAAACTTAACAAAGATATTTTTACAAAATCCTGTTAAATACGAGCGAAAAGGCAAACCATTGCTTATGTGTGATATTTCTGCAAAAATGTCATTTGTGCAACTCTCGGGATAATTAATCCCGGTGGCCAATATGACAGATGTTGAGTGATTTCTAGCCAGCAATTAAAAACTCACTGAAGAATAGCCATTTTTTTCTAAAATATATGCGAAATGACTTTTTGCCCCTCGTTGTCATCTCCCTCTTTCTTCCCCAATACATCTGCTCTCAAATGATTTCCCTGTCTGTGTAAGTTGATCGAACTCCAGTTAAAACTTTTGAGTTTTTAGTTAGAACAATTTGAAATTTTCAGTAAAATATACTTGGGTTTGAACTTAAGTATAAATTCTTTATTTTGAGACTCAAACTCCATAAAAATATACTGGAGTTTGTAATTAAAAATCCTAAATTTCACAGTATAATATACTGGAATTGAAAATCCTGAGTTCTCTTGGTTTGCAGAGAAGAGAACTTCAAATGGGTTACAAGAGAAGTGCGATCCAAAGTGCAGATTTTGTGGAGTGGCTTATGGATTTTGGGGTGGGGAGGTCTGTAGTTAAACTAAAGAAGAAACTAATATAGTAGAACTAAAGCAAACTTCAGCAAAAAATACTGAGGGTTTGTAGTTATAATTTTTGAATTCCAGCATAAAAATCTGGAGTCCAAACTAAATTTTATGTATTTTGGGATTCAAACTCCATAAGAAAATACTGGAGTTTATAGTTGAACTACAGTTCATTATTTTTAACTTAATGTCAAATTCCATTAGAAAATACTGAAGTTTCTAGTTAAGAAATATATACTTCATAAAAAAAATACTGAGGTTTGAACTAGACTTCATTACTTTTATCTCTGATTTTCAAACTCCATGAATAAAACCTGAAGTGAGCTTAAACTCCATATTTTTTCCTTTAACGCTTCTTGAAAAATTAAAAAATCGAACACTGTTAAAGTTGTATTTTTGCAAAAAATACAAAGTGGGTTTGTTTAATTTGGTGTTGTTGTATCAAATTAATGCTTGGGGTTTGTTGATATTAATGTTATAAGCTTGTATTTCAAATTTAAGATTATTTTGAATTGATTTGGATGCAATTAACAATTTTTCACAATTTTCGCTGCGGTATGTTCAACAAAAAATAATACTTTATAAATCTGAATTTTAGATATGTTGAGTTTGTTTTGGAAGATTTTTTGCTTCATATTACTATTTTGGGTTGTTTTATTCATAGGTAAGATATATTGGATTTCAATATTAAGTTTGATTAATGAATGAAGTATCAATGCTGGAATACATGACCTGCCATAGCAGCTCAAAGCTGCGGAAGATAAGTATATATTTGTCCAAGTTAATACAAAATGGTTATTCCTCAAATAGTTATGCAACAGTGGATATATATCTTTTAGGAGGAGTATTAGTGGCTATTCGTCAAATTTTCACTAACTTCTCGTAATTTTTACAATTTACGTATACCCCTTCGCCATTGATTTGCAGAAATAAGATACCTCAGTGCTACTATTTAGCTTTTATCCCCCCTTAACAAGTTATTTAACTTTTAACTAAGTAGTTAGAACTCGGAGGCACTTCTCGGCCGATCCGTAGAACTTTAGTATTTATTAAAGGGATTTTTACACAAATATACAAATTTAACCCCTTAATTACAAAAAAATAGCAATACTTTTCTAATTACAAGGCATAGCAATATTTTTTTAGCACATTTCACAATAAACAAGATAAATCACATTTTCCAAACAAATCCTAGCTTCAATCCTACCCCAAAATCATTCCCAACTCCCCTATCACTCATACCCCAAAACCCACTGACGCCACCCATCCCCAACCCCCACCACGCCAGAACCATCACCTCCACCCCAGATCCGGCGAACTTACATCGACAACAGGGAGGAGAGCAGGAACAGTTCCACCGGTAATCAAGTGCACCCATTTCTTCCTCCCTTTCAATTCCAACACAAATCGAATAAAATCCTCGCCACCCATGCCATTAACTGATCAGATCCGTGCCGACGTCGCTCTCATCACCATCGTCAAAATCATCACCATCGCTACGCTCACCGGCAACGACACCGGAACTCAATCGATCCGGCAGATTTTAACAGTTTGTGCGATTCAGTTTGTGTTGTTGTCGTGCATCTTTGTTAAAGCTCAATCCACTGCAATATATGCATGTGTTTTCAGTTTGTTATTATCATTGCTTGGCTAATTAGCAGCGTATTTCGCGATTCTGGTAGTATCCATGGATTGGAGGTTCTCGGTGAAATTTGGGTTTGCACATCTTTAGATCTGAGTTGTAGGGTAGGGTGGGGTAGGGGTGGATGGAGAAGAAGGAAAAACATGGTACAGTGTTAGTTCTTACTGCGGCGTTTGATGTTTAGCTGCATTTTCTTGTTTTGGTGACGTTAAACTTTTATTTTTTCCATCGAGTTACAGTTTGAAAATAACAATATGATACGGTTTGAAACATCATTGAAACATTGAAACAGTTGTTGCAACAGTTTGATACAGTCTCAAACGATGTTGAAACAGTATGATACGGTCTGAAACGGAGTTAATACAGTCTGAAATGAGAGTAGATACCGTTTAAAACGGTCTGAAACGGAGTTGATACAGTTTAAAACAGTCTGATACAGTCTAAAACGACATTGAAACACTATGATACAGTCTGAAATGGGAGTTGATACAGTTTAAAACAGTTTGATACAGTCTAAAATGATGTTGAAACAGTATGATACGGTCTGAAACGGCGTTGAAACAATCTGAAACAACTATTGAAACAATCTGATACGGTCTAAAACGACGTTGAAACAGTATGATACGGTCTGAAACGGTGCTAAAATAATTTGAAACAATGCAGAAACAGTTGAAACGGTTCAGAAACAGTTAGATACGGTGCTGCAGAAACAGTTGAAACGGTGCAGAAACAGTTAGATACGGTGCTGCAGAAACAGTTGAAACGGTGCAGAAACAGTTAGATACGGTGCTGCAGAAACAGTTAGATACGGTGCTGCAGAAACAGTTGAAACGGTGCAGAAACAGTTAGATACGGTGCTGCAGAAACAGTTGATACGGTGCAGAAATAGTGAGATTCAACGAGATACATTGAGGATGGATGAAGAAAAGTGAAATTGAGAAAAATGAGAGGAGTAAAACTAAAATTGGAGGGAAATGATGGGAGGAAAAGTGAAAAAGGGGAAATTGGAGGAGCAAAAGTGATAGGGGGGAAATAGAAGTAAGAATGTAAGGGTTTGGTATGTTATGGAAAAATATTGCTATGTTTTTGCTATGTTTGTAATTATCTTGTATTTTCCTCTATATAGGATAATTTTACTAAAATGTTGCTATGTTTGGTAATTAAGCTCTAAAACTTGTACTTTTATGTAAAAAATAAAAGGTATTGGGGGAAAGTGCACGAATTGCCTGTTTTAAGCTCTCTAGTTAAGTTTTTAATCAATTTATAAAATATATTTAGCTTTTAGCTACTAATTTGAACTCATTTCAAACCTTCAAGTTTAAAATTGGGATAATTACACTTAAAGTCAAGCAAAAGACAAAAATTACCAAAAATGATTCATATTTCTGAACTTACCCGATCTGTCATTCTTTTTCCAAGATAGCAGTTTGCCGCAAGTTTATACAATTTTATACAGATTTATATACGTGCATAAAATTGTATAAATTTGTATAAGTGCGTATATGCGAGTGAATAAATATGTATATTAAGGATGTTTATATGAATTTTTACTTTTTTTATATATTTTTGTATTTATCTCATTGCTACGCATTTATAAATATATATTCATATATGATTTATTTTTTGGAAGGAGATTTGTGTGTATAAACTTGTCCAAAGCAATGATTTAGACGCAATAAACAATATATATTCAGTAAAATAAAAAAATAACAATACCACTGGCGGGGGAGAGTGTCTGCCGGCGGCTTAGTGGCTGGGGAGGGTGAGATTTGGTAGTTAGGGTATTTTTTATGAAGGAGTGCTAAAATTTATAATTTTATTGATGGGTGCTATGCGTGAAAAAAAATATGGCCTCCTGTTTATAATTTTGGGTAGTGGGCTACTATTTTTGAAAATTTCCCTTTGAAATTCAACTTCAAATCTGGGTCTAACTTCAACTTCAGACCTATTAAGTACAAGCAGATTTGAAATTCAATATAATAACTAAAAATTAAAATAATTTTTAAAAACTAGTAGTTAATACCTAAATAACCCGTCTAAAATAAGCTCCCATGCAAAAAGAATTTACACAGCGCCATAAAAAAGTGGGGAGTGCACGAAAGGCCACTTTTGGCACTGGTCTTTAGGCACATGCTACTAATACCAAAACATTTAGTTTATAGACACTTTTTACACCCACCAAAAATAGAAAAACAAAAAAAAAAAAAAAAATTACCCCCAAATATATATATATATCAATCCATGTAGATAGAACTTCAGTACATAAAGGTAGGGAAGTTCAATCCCTGTTCATGGAACTTCAATCCATAAGGGTAGACAAGTTCAATCCATGTGGATGGAACTTCAGTCCACAAGGGTAGAGAAGTTCAATATCTGTGGATAGAACTTCGGTACACAGTGCAGAGAAGTTCAATCCATGTGGATAGAACTTCAGTCCATGTGGTTTGAACTTCAATCGGTAGTATTTTAAACTTCAGTCCAGTAATCAGACTAAGGGGTAATTAAGTCTTTTCAGTTAGGCGTATTTAATGACCTTATCTAGTAAAGAGCTAAAAGTGGCCTCAAGTATAAGACAAAAAAGTGGCCGTAAAGCTAATACCAATATTAAACTGGCCACTGGGCAAAATTTTTACTAAAATGGTCATTTCTCTACAAATTCTTCTGCCGGAGCTAAAGTTAACCAAGCTTAAATTTCGGTAAATAGCATGCATGTGCCTAATCTGCTAAACCAGACACAAGTGTCGTTGTCTAATAATAAACCATATCTAGTCAACAAATTTTGAGTATAATTATTATTCCTGCCATTTTAATCGTCGGAGATCATGCGCTCTGCTTTACCTAGACCTAGTTTGATTTAGTTCTAAATTTAATACAAAAATTAGTTGGTTTGTTTTGATTTGGTTTGATTTTCAATCAAAAAATCAACAAGAATATGGAGAAATCGGACCAAAGCGAATTTTCAATCTTACCCTTACAACTAAAGAGGTAAGAGATTATTAGTTGTTTTTAAATTTGGTTATCAATAGTAGTGAATAAGCGGAACTAAGTAAAGTATACATAGTATTTAATATTTTCTTAATTGACGTGAAAAGATAAGATAGGATATTTATAATAGGACGGATATTGTATTTACAAATAAGTATGCATATAGTTTCATCAAAATTTTATTTCTACCATTAGTTTTATCTCTAGTAGACTAGTTGACTTTAGGCCTAAGCTCATGTAATATGAAAGAACAATTTTTGATTAACCGGTAAAATAGGAAATCTGTAGCCGCTACTCTTTCGATGCGCTCTGGGTAAACCCCGCTTCTTGTGCAATAGTTCGCAAACTACACAGGAGATTTTAACCGTACAAGAAAAATCTTGTGCGATGAACTCAAACTGAGAAGGTTGTTGGCAAGGGGAACCGATTCCAAGTCTCCCAGATGGAAAACCACTCACCCAACCAAATTAGATCTATATTTTGTCGTCTTCTTCAAATTAGATCTATGTACATACATCATTTATTAAAACATAAAGTCAAAACTAGACTTTTATGGCACCACCAAAGTGCGAAGAAAGTCAAAAGCATTCAAGAGAGAAATATGGGGCAATCGAAAAACTAGTTCACACTTCGGAAATATGCGTCATTGTCTCAATTGAACTGTAAACTTCTGGTCTCTAGACTAACCAAAGGAAAAAGTTTATTAGCACATGGTATAAATACCAAAACATGCTAATTTATCAATGTTAAACCGAATAACCTAGTCACAGTAACGTTGGCATTTAACAAAATTGTTAGATTTCTCATCTTTGGAATAAAAGAAAACTAAGTTGGACTAAACACGATTGGCTGTACACCTCTAATTGTGCTTTTCTCTCTTTAGCATATCGAACATGACGAATTAATTAGTGCATTGGATTTTACGATTTTGCATAATTTTTAAACAGAAAGTTGACGATTAGATTAATCTCCCAGTAGTTCTCTGTGTTATTCCAGTGGAAGAGACCAGATCTTTCAAAGGACACTCAAAAATGTATATGAAAATCTTTTAGTACATCATTAGTTCAGATAACTAAAGGAATTATCTCCCACCAGATATCTTTCTATTTTTTAAAGGAGAAGTGGCATATATAGTATTTTGTGGAGCGTTATTGGCCTATTATCACATCTCAGACATGTTTAAGAGTTTGGATGTGGAGCTGTAGATATTCTAAAGCCTTACTTCTTATTCCAAATATGTGCAAAGACATGTCATATATTTATTGATTTAGTGTAAACACCGAGTGTTTTTAATCCTTCCGATAAAAGGTTGTCTTTGCTACTCATAGAAGCATGTTTGAGGAGGAAAGCATGAGCACCCTGCCAAAGAAGCACAAGCTACTGCCTCAAGAAGTACATTTCTGTACTCGCTACACAACATGCATATCTCCACCAATGGCAAAGCCAGAGATTTATGCTCGGGGATTCAAAAATTACTTGAATATTACATTTAGAATTTCAAGCTGTGAAAATTAAAACAGTTTTCGAACGTCATTCACTATTAAACTAGAATTTTCAAAATTTTTGTGTTAAGGGACTCAACAATTTATATATAACAAAAATATCATTTTTTTTCTTTTACTTATTGCGCATTGCATAATTTTTCTACAACTGGATTCAATCCTGTTGGATTTTTTTGGATTGTGAAGAATGTGAATGGGAAATGGGTGGAAAGGTGAAAAGGTTCCTTTTAGTAAGGAAATGCACTTTCTCCCATATTGGTAGAGGAAAAGACTTTTGTTGGGTTTAAATAGAGACTTACTTCTCTTAGCTCTTAAAAGGGTTGAGAAGAAGGGAAGCCTCGCGCCGTCGTCGCTCGTCTCGGCTGGCTTCGGCTCCGGTCAATTGATATGATTGATTGACTTAATTTTTTGGACCAACAAAAACTATAATCTTAATCCGTTTTTGTAACGGGCAGCTGAAGTGAGTTCAGCAGATTAATTCCTCCACATTCCTCCACGTTTTCTCATTAAAGGCAGCTGTGTCTCTTCGTCTGCCCTTGGGTGGCTATATAAACTGGTCATTCATCAGTCCTTGGGAAACAGACTCAAGCTCGGACAGAGAGACACAAGCTCGGACAGAAAGATAGAAACACTCGGGCAGAGAAAAACACTGACAGAAAACATATCTTACAGCATCCCCTCTCTTTCTGCATATTAAGTGAGTCGTGTGATTTGCTCCGTTCCTTTGTGTTCGCAGTGTTCTACCGTTTGAAGTGCCGCTACGGTAGAACTGTTATCCCGATCCATTTTGGGAGAAATTAACCTGTGAACCTTGGGCATTGTGAGGGGGTTAGATTTCTTAAGGAGACACAAGTAAATTGTGGGCTCGGGATCGTCCCCTAAGCACTGATTATATACATATCTGTTTTCTGTATTTTCTGATTTATTTGAACGCAGGAACAACAAAGCTTAAGAAATCTACTGTTATTTATTTTCTGCGCTTAAATAAATATTGTTTAAGGAGACTGGTTAAGGAGACTAAAACCTTTGTGGTTTTCTGCTCCTATACTGTATATTAATCTACTCGTGGAGACTAAAACCTTCGTGGTTTTTCTACCCCTAATTACTGTTAAATAATCTGTTTGTGGAGACTAAAAGCCTTCGTGGTTTTTCTACTCCAATTGTTTAAACAATTTATTGATATTATTTCTGCTTGTGTCATTTTTATTCAAGATGACAAACGGAGTGGATCCAACTGTCCCTGTTGTGAGTACTACTGCTACCACAGTTTCTGGTGCTGCTGGGCCTAGCCGTGCTGCTGCTGCAACGGTTATGCCACCTGCAGAAAAGCCGGGGAAGTTTTCTGGTGTGGACTTTAAGAGGTGGCAGCAAAATATGTTCTTTTATCTGACCACCTTAAGCATGCAAAGGTTTATTAAGGAGGATGCTCCAGTCCTGACTGATGAAACACCTGAAAACGAACGCTTCCTTGTGATTGAGGCTTGGAAGCATTCTGACTTCCTATGCAAGAATTATATTCTAAGTGGCTTGGAAGATGACTTGTACAACATTTATAGTAATGAAACGTCTAAGAAACTGTGGAATGCTCTAGAAAAGAAATATAAGACTGAAGACGTTGGACTGAAGAAATTTGTGGCTGCCAAATTTCTGGATTATAAAATTGTGGATAACAAATCTGTTGTATCCCAAGTCCAAGAACTTCAAGTCATTATCCATGATCTCCTTGCTGAAGGTTTGGTGATTAATGAGGCGTTTCAAGTTGCAGCCATGATTGAAAAGTTACCTCCATTATGGAAGGACTTTAAAAATCACTTGAAACATAAGCGCAAGGAGATGACCCTTATCGTTTGGGATATGTCAATTATAAAACCTTGCGAAAAATGATCAATTTGAAAGTATTGCCTAAATTTGATTGCACTAAGTCAAAATGTCAAATATGTGTTGAGTCTAAATATACGAAACACCCTTACAAGTCAACTGAAAGGGATTTGAACCATTAGACTTAATTCATACGGACATTTGTGACATGAAGTCAATATCATCTCGCGGTGGAAAGAAGTATTTCATAACTTTTATTGACGATAGCACTCGTTACTGCTATGTTTATTTACTTAGTAGTAAAGATGAGGCAATTGACGCATTCAAGCAATACAAAAATGAAGTTGAAACGCAACTTAACAAAAAGATCAAAATGATAAGAAGTGATAGGGGTGGCGAAGATGAATCTCCTTTTGAACAAATATGTTTGGAATATGGCATTATTCATCAAACAACTGCCCCCTACATGCCTCAATCTAATGAGATTGCGGAAAGGAAGAATCGAACATTAAAGGAGATGATGAATGCCTTGTTGATAAGTTCGGGTCTACCCCAGAACTTGTGGGGGGAAGCTATATTCACGGCTAATCAAATACTCAATCAAGTTCCCCATAGCAAAACACTTTCCATTCCATATGAAAAGTGGAAAGGAAGGAAGCCCAACTTGAACTACTTCAAAGTGTGGGAGTGTTTGGCAAAAGTGCAAGTCCCAAAACCCAAAAGGGTTAAGATTGGACCGAAAACAGTTGATTGTGTTTTCATTGGGTATGCTATAAACAGTAAAGCATATCGGTTTGTGGTTCATAAATCAGAATATCCCGACATTCATGTTATTACGGTGATGGAATCGGATAGTGCTGAATTCTTTGAAAATATATATCCGTATAAGAAGGAATGTGAGTCAGTTGGTGAAAGATCCAAACGACCTCGGGAAGGAACCAAAGGATATTCACCAAATGAGGAAGAACCAAGACGGAGCAAACGACAAAGAACTTCTACTTCATTTGGAGATGACTTTGTCACTTTTCTTTTGGAAAATGAGCCTCGGACGTTTAAAGAAGCTATATCTTCTTCAGACTCTCCATTTTGGAAAGAGGCAGTCAATAGTGAAATAGAATCTATTTTAAGCAACCATACTTGGGAGTTGGTTGATCTTCCTCCTGCAAACAAACCATTAGGTTCTAAGTGGATTTTCAAAAGGAAAATGAAAGCTGATGACACTATTGACAAGTACAAGGCAAGGCTTGTTGTTAAAGGGTATAGACAACAAGAAGGTCTTGACTACTTTGACACATACTCGCCGGTAACCAGAATTACCTCCATACGTATGTTAATAGCGTTAGCCACTGTGTATGGTCTTGAAATCCATCAAATGGACGTTAAGACAACATTCTTAAACGGGGATTTAGAGGAAGAAATTTACATGGAACAACCTGAAGGGTTTGTGGTTCTAGGTAAAGAAAAGATGGTGTGTAAACTTGTTAAGTCGCTTTATGGACTAAAACAAGCACCTAAACAATGGCATGCGAAATTTGATCATACAATGTTGTCAAATGGCTTTAAAATTAACGAGTGTGACAAATGTGTTTACATTAAGAACACTCCTAATTATGTAGTCATTGTTTGCTTATATGTGGACGACATGTTGATAATGAGCAATAACATTGCCAATATAAATGCTATAAACGCATGCTGACTAGCAAATTTGATATGAAAGACTTAGGAGTTGCCGACTTAATTCTGGGTGTTGAGATCCATAGGACTCCTCAAGGTCTGGCTTTGTCTCAATCTCACTACATTAATAGTGTGCTTGAAAAATTTAAATATTTGGAGTTTAAAATTTCAAAGACTCCTATTGATGTAAACCTTTCTCTTAAAAAGAACAAAGGTCAAAGCACGTCGCAACGAGATTATGCTCGTGTTTTGGGAAGTTTGATGTACATTATGAAGTGTACTCGTCCAGATATAGCTTGTGCTATAAGTAAACTAAGTCGATACACGAGTAATCCCAATCAAACTCATTGGATGGCAATGAAACGTGTTTTGGGATATTTAAAATACACCCAAGACTTTGCATTGCATTATAACAAGTATCCTGCAGTCATTGAAGGATATTGTGATGCCAATTGGATCACCGGCACAACTGATTCTAAGTCCACAAGTGGATATATTTTTGCACTTGGTGGAGGAGCGGTGTCTTGGAAATCGTCCAAGCAAACGTGTATTTCTCGCTCTACAATGGAAGCTGAATTTATAGCTTTAGATAAAGCCGGTGAAGAAGCTGAATGGCTTCGAAATTTTTTGGAAGACATTCCGTTCTGGCCTAAATCGTTGACACCAATTTCTATACATTGTGATAGTCAATCGGCTATAGGAAGAGCTAGGAATGTCATGTATAACGGTAAGAATCGACACATACGACGAAGGCACAAAACCGTTAGGGACCTACTCTCTAGAGGAATTATCACCATTGATTACGTGAAATCAAGGGATAATGTATCGGATCCGCTTACAAAAGGCCTAACTAGAGAGGCGGTTGAGTGTTCATCGAAGGGAATGGGACTATGGCCAAGGACAAGTCATCACGGCGGTAACTCTACCTACGAGACTGGAGATCCCAAGAACTAGGTTCAAGGAGAATACAAAGTTGTGTATGACGGTCCAACATTGTCAATTAAATGTTTGGTCCATTCTCGTGATGAGACAATGTTCAAGTACCAAGGATAAAATGCTAGAGGTATTTTTTAATGATTATCTAAGTTTGATATTGTAATTATCAAACAGTGTATATCTATAGGATTACACATTTAGAAATCACCTATGTAAGTGTGAAGTGGAAGCCGCTTCAAGGAGAATTCGGTATGGCTAGTTCTCTAAGCATTTATGAAACCAGGCGGTGTTCATGGCTGAAACGAACACAACAGTGAGAACCGAAGACGGTTAAGGGTTAGTTGTGTGACTTACGTTGTCTAGGTATACACCAAAGCTCAACGGTTCAAAGATATTAAATCTACCGATTGACCGAGTATATCCGATGTATGTTCACTACGGAAAGTTCAAAGGAAAACCTACTTATCCCGATGCAACTAATTCTTTCTTGCAAATCACACAAGTCTGTCATGCATATTTCCAATATAGCCATTCCCCATTCATGTGGGGGATTGTTGGGTTTTTTTGGATTGTGAAGAATGTGAATGGGAAATGGGTGGAAAGGTGAAAAGGTTCCTTTTAGTAAGGAAATGCACTTTCTCCCACATTGGTAGAGGAAAAGGCTTTTGTTGGGTTTAAATAGAGACTTACTTCTCTTAGCTCTTAAAAGGGTTGAGAAGAAGGGAAGTCTCGCGCCGTCGTCGCTCGCTCGTCTCGGATTCGAATTCGGTCAATTGATATGATTGATTGACTTAATTTTTTGGACCAACAAAAACTAAAATATTAATTAATTAATATTTAATCTTAATCCGTTTTTGTAACGGGCAGCTGAAGTGACTTCAGCAGATTAATTCCTCCACGTTTTCCCTCCACGTTTTCACATTAAAGTCAGTCATTAGTGGTAGATTAATTCCTCCACATTAAAGTCAGTCATTAATGGTCGATTAATTCCTCCACGTTTTCTCATTGTGTCTCTTCGTCTGCCCTTGGGTGGTTATATAAACTGGTCATTCGTCAGTCCTTGGGAGACAAACTCAAACTCGGACAGAGAGACACAAGCTCGGATAGAAAGATAGAAACACTCGGGCAGAGAAAAACACTAACAGAAAACATATCTTACTGCATCCCCTCTCTTTCTGCATATTAAGTGAGTCGTGTAATTTGCTCCGTTCCTTTGTGTTCGCAGTGTTCTACCGTTTGAAGTGCCGCTATGGTAGAACTGTTATCCCGATCCATCTTGGGAGAAATTAACCCGTGAACCTTGGGCATTGTGAGGGGGTTAGATTTCTTAAGGAGACACAAGTAAATTGTGGGCTCGGGATCGTCCCCTAAGCACTGATTATATACATATCTGTTTTCTGTATTTTCTGATTTATTTGAACGCAGGAACAACAAATCCAACCCTACAGTCTCCACAACATTACAGTCCCATCAAGCTAAGGTTATAGCTTCGCGATGAATGGAGAGTGTGCAGAGCCATATTTTTCTTAGATAAATGCACTATGCACATGCAATTTTTAGCTAACATGTGAACAATAATATAGGGTGAATTCTTGTTGTCACAATTCTATTTTAGCAATTGTACCATCCCCAACAAGAAGATGGTTTCTGAATCGTTGCCTTTTTATTATTTGTCCCTAATTAAGGTATCTGTTTTTCCTAATTTAGTACCTAGTCCACTTCTATTGGATAAGATGTAGTGCATCTTCTCTTTTTCCTTGATACGACATCACCATCATCCCATTCTCCTCAACAATCATTAGGAAAGAAGAAAGTGCAAAAAGGGGATACTTGATGTTTGCACTGAATGAACGATTATATTGTAGATATCTTTCATATATAACTTGTGAATAATTATAATTACTCCCCGGTCCATTTTATAAGATGTTTTGGTATTTTCACGCATATTAAGGAAATCACTTTTTTTTTAGCATTAGTTAATAATGAAATTGATCATATCAGCCCTCATCCAAGCTATTATTATCTAGAATTATATTTTAAGTCATTTATTAGCAAGGGTAACATTGAAAAAGACTTTCTCGATTTCTAGGTTAATTAAATATTATAGACCAAAAAATAGGCAAAAATATTTTACAAAGTGGACCGGAGGGAGTAATTAATATATGTGTACGCGTATATATTTGGTATAAATATATTTGTGTGGGTAGATTTTTCCAGAAGAAAATAAGGAACAAACCAATTGGCAACAACTTGAGATTGAGACAACACCAGCTAGAAAGTCTACTCGATCCAATTATGTACTAAACCTTGTTAATTTATCACGGTTATGTGAAAAATTAAGCCAAGACGCATTATACCTATCAATCGGGCCAGGATTGGTCCAGACCGGTCCGTTAAGAGTCGACTCATCGGTCCCGGTACCGGTCCGGTCCAGGCCATTACTGATCTGGTCCGAACCGGTCTGCTTTCAAAAAATTTAAGCCTGGATTGGCCCTAGCCCATCAAGCACCAGTCCGGTTCGGTCCGATTTTTTTTCTTTTTCTTTTTCATATTTTAGCTAAGCCTATCACTTTGTACTTGCAATTGGAAGGACATATAATGCTATATAAAAAGAGAAGGAAGGTGAAAGCAGTAAAGAAATGATCAAAACATCTTAAGAATCATATATTTTGACTCATTGATGGAAACCAAGTTTAATCACTATTTTATTTGATGCACTACTCATGAAGTAAAAAATCACTCTTATTATTCTAAGCAAGTACTATCTCATCATTACTACAGTACGCCTAGTCAAATAGATACAACTTTAATACTACAATTCAAGGATGAGAAACTGAGACTATCAATTTCTCTTACAACCAAGAAGATCAGTTGTATAAAATACTTAATTAATATATATTCTTGATTTTTACCACTTGATCTAACTTATTGACTGCTGTTTAGCAATGAAAAAATAGTAAATAAATATGTTCATTCGTTGTACCTAATGAAGCTAAAAATATCTTTGATACTGCTGTATATTGAGGGATTCTAAAAGGGACTAAATGCTACATTAGATTTTGTATGATTCTTGACAAAAGCATGTCTCAATTTTCCTCGACATATAGTATAATTTTTCTATCAAAAATCGGTCCGGTCCGGTTCACTGGTTGGCCAAAGACCGATTTTTTATCGGTCCGGGCTAATCGGTCTTTTTCTTAAGCCCGGCTCGACCGGCAACCCGCTTCCTCCTTGTCCCAGACCGTTTATAATGAATTGATCCAGTCCAGTCCGGTTTTTTACTGGTCCGGTCCGATACCGGGTTAGCCCGACGCGATTGACAGATATGATGAGATGCATATCACCTAAGAGGTGAAGTTACTCATGTCATGCTTTCATTGTTTTGATTCATGGACCAGATGCTATTAAGTATTTTCTCCATAATGTTTGTAGGTAATGCTGACACAAAGATGATGCCAGCTCAATATTCAAACTTACCAAATATAGAAATCTTACCTAAACGAGACATCATTTTCAAAAACTTTAACTCAAAATCAAACTTTAAATCGTACCAACTATTTTTGAAAATACAAAAGCCACCAAAGTGACAACTAAGTCAAAGCATTAGAATTAGAATTGTGGTGCAACCGAAAACTAGTTCCCAATTTTTAAATATGTGTCAATATCTCATCTAAGCTATGAGCTTCTAGACCAAATCTGGTCAACAGTAAAAGTTAGATTTAAAGTTTAGAATTGTTATTTTGCATCTTATAATATGCAATTAGTATAAAGAAAGCTAAGATGGATAAACAATTGGTTGCGTCCCTCTCATTAGTTGTGCTTGCTTATCTCACTTAGCATTTGAACATGACCATTCAAATGAGTTGGATTTGACATTTAGGAAATGGCTGACAAGAGTTGGCTAATTTAGTGTTTTTCCCAGTAACTTTTGTTTGGATTCTTTATGTGGAGAACAATGTATCATAAATGAATATTAAGTAATCCAGGCGAGCAAATGAGTTGATGTGTTGTGTATTATCACTGGCCTAGGCCACCAGCATAGGTGTATGGGGTGGTAAATACCCATCATTCGTAACTAAACGTGTCAAGTTTGAGCTCTAGGAATGTAATCATCTTTAGTAGGGCGATGTAACTCCCTCGCCCTCCTCAAGGCAAGACTTCCCTGCACGAATCTAAATTAGTCTGCCCTAAAGCGGTTATGGAAACCGGGTGGGAAACAAAAACAAAATAAGTAAACTAGCATAGTCCACAAAGGAGGCCAAAGTACACCAAAAGTGTACCTCATCAGTTCTTATACCTTAAGAATTTGGTAAGGAGCACTTTACACTCTTTAGTAGATGTCGAATCTGGATTACTTGAACCAGAGACACCAGTAAGCTTCAGCTACTGAATAGTTAAAGAAAAAGGTACCTAAAGAATCATCTCACACCTGATACCTCTCATTTTCACAAAAGCATTAGACTAGTTCGATTGGTAAAGATCTTATTAGATCCATGGACCGGCTATAGAAACTTTTTGGACTCTGAAAGTATCCCAGAAGAGGCCATATTAACCTGCTTGTCAGATTCAAATACACTAAAGAAGAAAGAAAACATCAGAATTGTCATCCAGTTCCAGAACTGTGCTGCTGATGCTAGTATAACTGATGAAGAGAAGTACGTTTTGGGTTGTAACTAACTAAAAAAGCATAAGTGTATGTTCTACTTTTCTAGACAAAGTTCCTTCATAAGCATAAGCAGAGATGATCCCTTCATAGACAAAGTTCCTTTCCAGGTCATAAAATCCTCACAACTATGTAAGTATGTAACACCAGACTTGGGATAAGTTCAAGAAGATATGGGCATATGTTTCTAGTTCCATCTTAAATGGTCCTCAATCTTACTAGTTGAATTTTTATTTGTTCTTGCAAGTGCATGCTACTGGTAAATATTAGAGGCATAACGTTAAATCGACCTTTTTTAATTTGAGAAACTTTTCTCAACATTGTAAAAGTCACTAATGCAATTTGCATGTGCTATACTAGGCCACAATACTGGTTATGCATTGCCACTTGAGTCAGACTTGTGATCTTCACCATTCAGGTTGTACACGTTCTTGACTTCGCTCATCGCTATGACATGAGGAAGCGTAGATGATAAAACATTCCCCAAGTATAATTCGCTTGTGAACAGAAAACAAGAAAAACAAACAATAAATAGAGTGCAACCTGTGCGGAGTTTAAAATCAAAATCAAAACATTCAAGGACATGATGGATAGTAGTATATATGATCAAGATCGAGAGCCAATAGTTTCATTTTCTCAAGTTATAATTTTTGGGTCTTTCTACATGTTTAGTTTCATCACTTGTAAAAAGAAGTGTGGAGTGCATATTTCCACTTTCTTTCTTGCTTTTATATTGTTTCATTATATTAGTATTATCATATGTAATATCATCACAGAGTGTGTTATAAACTTGTGGTGATCATAGAATATTTGATGCTTGCTAGCTCTTTTTTCTGCATTCGTGCTAGATGCAAAGTAGTTCCCGCTATAGGATGATGTAAGGTATGGTTTGGTCTTCCTTACATTGTATTGTCCTCTTCGAGCTTTTACTTTTTTATAATTTATAAAATTGGTTACTAGGTGCCGTGTCTAACCGACTCTTTGCTTAAAAAAAAAAATTTTGCATCATCATCACTTGTCCATGTTAAATAATTACCATGGTTTTCCCCTATGCCACTTTGATATTCACAGACACGACACATTATGATTTAACACACAATAGGAACAACGTCTCACTCGCTTCAAACAGCAGTGCCACATTATAAAACAAGCACACACAAATTATCAATCAAGTTTAGAGGCTTCTGCAGCACCTTGTTTCAAGGCTCTGACCAATCTTGTATCGAATGGAGTAGAGTGCCAATTAATTGCCTTATCCTACATTGCAATGAGATCCTCTTAGTACCAAGTGATGTGTGTAAGCAAGTTGCAAACTTACTGAATGTTTTCATATCAACCTACCTCTTTGTAGTTGCTGGTTGAGTTTGGTATGCCTTTAAAGTTTAAAGGAAGAAGCTGGCTCAGGGTCTTTCACAGATCCAGAGGAATTCCAGTAGGTCTCAACCTCTGTGCTGATATTTTCAACTACAAGAAAAACAAAAACACATCCCATATGAAAATGTCCTATCTGTATTCAAGAATTCTACTATTAGCAGATTCTTAGGACTACAAACCTTTGAAAAGAGTACTGCAGTGCAGCAGTAATATCAGATGTAGCGCGTTATATTTAGGCTAACTATCTAAGAGCAATATCAGATGAAGCGTTATGTTTAGACTAACTAGCCAACTGGATGCTTCTACATAAAAAGAAGCAGAGATGATCCCAAACACTTAAATCAGAAGCAGAGATGATCCCTTCCCTTCATAGGCACAGTTCCCTTTCCGAGTCATATGTAGAATCACAAATATGTAAAATCAAACTTTGGGTACTCGTTTGATATGTACGAAAATATGGTTACTCAATCTTAAAGTGGTTCTCCAATCGTACAAGCTGGATTTTACCAGTACCTAGGAGTGTAACCATATTAGAGGCATCTTGATACATAAGGGGTCAACCGACCTCGCGGATTTAAGAAAGGTGTGTAAAACCTTTCTCAATATAGTAAAGATCACTAATGCAATTGCATGTGCTGCAGTAAAAATGGCCGCGATCCTTGCTATGCCACTTAAGACAGTCTTGTGCTCTTCAACAATGAGACCGTTCAGGTTCTAATCTTTTTTAACTCCATTCATCACTATAGTGATTATATCAGGAAGCATAGATGATAAATCCCACATCACCACCTTTCATGTGAAAGAAAAAGGAAGAACAAATAAATCCACTACATCACCATCACTACGTTTCTGAACATAGTAAAAACCTGACCACAGTTACTTTTTTTGCCAGTTAGTGGTCTAGTGATCTTCACCAATGAGTTCAGGTTCTACGCTTTCTTAACTTCATTCATCACTATAGTGATAGTATTAAGAGGCATAGATGATAAATCAATCCCACAGCACCACATCTCATGTGAAAGAAAAACAAGAGAAACAAAGAATAAATAAATCGACTACATCACCATTTATCAATGTTACAAAAGAATTACAACAAACAAATCTGCCATATGCCACTTTGAAAATTCACACACACGATGAATCCATCAACTGTATAGAAAAAGTAAGCGCACACAACAGAAACAACAAAGTGCTCCCTTGCTTCACAATAAGTTGTGCAAGTTTAGATATACATGAATCAAGCTTTAGAGGCTCCCGCAGCACCTTGTTTCAAGGCTCTGTCCAATCTAGTCTCAAATGGGGTAGAGTGCCAATTAACTCTCTTATCCTGCATTAACATGAAAACCTCTTAGTACCTGATGATTGCGTGTAAGCAAATTGGACATTGCTGAAATAAATTTCATGTCAACCCTACCTCTCTGTACTTGCTGGTTGAGTTCGGTATCCCTTTAAAAGAAGAAGCTGACCCGGAGTCTTTTGCAGATCCAGAGGGATTCCAGTAAGTCCCGACAGTTCCTATGATAGGCATTTCATCAGGGCTCCGACTGGGTGATTTCCTCGGGGAGGAAGACGCTGAAATCTGTTTCAGCTCCTCAACTGTCAAAGCACCTAATATTGGTCTGTCTTCAAAGCTCATCACAGAGTTCGAACCTTGTGACATGCTTTTTCCTGATGTAACAGTCTCAAGCACACTGGAACCAGCCTTCTTAGTTGTGTCAGGTGTAACCAGCCAATTTGAGAGACTAGCATCAACCCCAACTTCTTGATCCTTTGATTGATTGGTCTTTGGCCTGAAACTTGATGATGATTGCTTAAAGGTCGGCTCTAAGCTGAATGAAGCACGAGGACCTTCTACTTCAGCGGTAAAATTTTCCTTCTGAGGCAGCAGCTTCGAACGTTCTGCTGCTTTTGATTTTACAGTTTTCCACTGAGTGAGATTTTCTACAGGGTTCAACACAGGATGGATATAAAGACCCCTATCTCTGATATATCCTTTTGTTTCACCCTTTCTCATTAACTCCTTAGGCACTCCATATATCAACAGAGGACTATCCACTTCCTCTTCATTCACTTGGCGAGTAGTCTTGTCAGCCTTAGATCCCAATGAAGCAGTTATGACTGATTCAGACCACACTTGATGATCTGCAACTCCACCTTCACAATCTTCATCCAAATCACTGTTGTCTTCATCATCATCCAGATCCTCTTCGTCGTCCATGTCACTGTCACCAAACTCCTCAGCTTCATCGTCACTGTCTCTGCAGTTCTGATACCTGTGATTTAGAGGATACGATCGGATGCTAGATAAGACTGAACCCTCTTCAGAGGAAGAGTAGGACTGGCTTGATTTAGCAAGAAACCCCTCCTCTTTTTCGTTTTCACCAGCTTTCTTGGTTTCAGGTAAAGAATCTGTACTTTCATAGATTGAAACAGGTTCATATGTAGTGATCTTTGTATCAAAAGTAACTCTCTTTCTAGCACTCAAGCTCAGCTGCTCCTCAGACCTATCCCTGCATTCCAACAAATCCACATTAGTTAACTTGGTAAAATATAGTAGAAAAAAGAACAAACCAAGATTACGAGACTAGAAAGATCAGTAACTCACTGTGCATCCACAACCAAGTTTCCAGAGGGTTCCTCTGTGATACTTTGTTCTGTGGCGACTGTGCTTCTTGGAGGATCATTGCATACTTGTTTCTGCAGCACAAATTTTAGCTTTTACTTTGTTTATACGCATCCCAAAAGAAAATAAATACTCCTATAAATCACAGGTCTACTTGTTTTGTACAAAAATTTCCAGGAACAAATAGTACATTAGTCAAGAAATTCCCATACATCAACCAATTATTAACCCTAACCCCAGTAAAACCAACTTCCTAACTTGAGTAAAGCTAAATTCTTGACCAAAGACAAATTCAAGAATTGATATTTTTTCTACCGCTAGATGTAACTAGAAACAAAAGGGTTAGTCCAAAATACTTAATCATAAATACACTTTTCTGGAGTACAGTTTTAGCTTTTACTCCCTCCGATCACTTTATTTGATGTTTTGGCCTTTTTTCTTGGTCCATACTTACAAAAACCAAGAAGATGGTTTCTTAATATGTAGACCGGAGGGAGTACTTGTTTACATGGTTCCAGATAAAAAAACACAAATTACTAGCCTTTTGCCCAAAAAACTATCAGAAAGATTAACCAACTTCCAATTAAAGCTAACTCCAGTTAAACCAACTTCTAATGATGATTAAAGCTAAAAACTTGGTCAAGAGAAAAGAGAATTTCAAGAACTTCAAAACACTTACTTGGTGTCGAGGGATGACCTTTTTGCGACGTTTCTTGTCTTTATCAGCACCAAAACACCCAAGAAAACAACCCATTTAAGCAGAAACCTTATGATTCAAAATCTTGGTTTTCTTTTCCAGCCAAGAATGGTGGAGAAAGAAACAAGGGTATTAACTAAAAATCCTCATCATGATTGTAGAGGAGGAGCGTTTTGAGGAATTGAAACGGTCATTTAATTGGTGGGCTAAGACAAAGAATAATAAGAGGGGTTTTATTATTACTTTGAAAAAAGAGCAAAGTTACCGTTATAATGGTGGGGTTTCCTTATTTTCTGAAGAGGGAACAGCCTGTATCACCAACGTTACGTATCAAACTCGTTCATCTTCTTATTACTTTTTTCACTTAATCATAATATTATGGAATTTCTTTTTCTATCTAACCATATTCTTGCTCAACTGAAATATCAATTAACCTATTTTGGGTTCCTATATTCTTACCCAACTTTAGACGGGCGAGAACTTGACGCTAAATAAGAAAGTATGGAAATCGAAGATTAACATAGATATTTAGGAGGTAGAGAGTATTTTTTAGCCTTTTTTACAGGAGAACATGCTTATATTTTGTGACTTTAGGGAACTTTATTATTAATAATATTATTTTTTTTATTTTTATTTTATTGTTCGTGTTTAATAATGTTGTTGTTTCATTTACATCCGTTAGTTATAATATTTTGATGTCACTGCTTTTCATTATTTTGGTATTTTTGTGTGTTTATATTTTCTAACCTATTTTTGAAACTGTATTTCTTAAGTCGATGGTCTATTGAAAATAATATCTCTACCTCACTCGAGATAAGTCTAATGTCTAATACATCTCACCTCCTTAGACCCCACTTGAGGGACCAAAATAGTTATGTTGTTGTTGTTGGATTCTTCTGGCTCGATTTGTTTAAATTTCTCTTTTTATAGACAACTTGATTAAATTTTGAAATTAAATATAGTAAGCTATATTAAAACTTTAATATAAAATTTAAATTTTCGTAGCACACATGAAAAATAGAATAAGTTACAATATTTTTCAGTCTTAAAATGGTAGAAGGAATGTAGACTTAAATGTTAGTCAAAAGGCAGTAAATGTATGGAGGAGATAATTTAACTATTTCTTAATGAATTGTGAAATGGTGGACGAAACTTATTTAGGCCGTCCAAAAATGACTGCAATCAAAATTTCACCTTTAGGTGAGTTTTCCAAACGTCATCCAAGACTCTCCTTTTCTTTTCTTTTCTAAAATATCCAAATTTGTGTGCATGTACTAAACAGTAAATCGTTTCTTATTTTCCTTTGCCTATAAAAGTTCTTCAACCAAAGTGCTTATCGTCTACGTGTAAAACAAAACTGAGAAAAGATGTTTAAATTTATCCTTCAACTTTTGATTGTAATTTGAAATTAGCTATATATATTAGACTACAAGCTCATAGACAAGTGCACATTATTTGAGAGGAGGAAGCATCACTAGTTCGGACAAATTCACATGAGAAGCCGCAAAACAATACACCACACGCGCAGAAGAAAGAAAAAAAGACATTTAGAAGTCAACATAAGATGTTCTAATTGCTTACTGTCTTCTTAAGCATTCTTTGGATACTTTACTTTAATTATTTTATCAAATTTGAATTTATGAAGTCGAGATCAAACATCATTTGACTCTCAGACAACATCTTGAGAAGTACAACTTAGAGAAATTTGTCTATCATAGTGTCAACATACCAAATAGTCCTACTTTAATATCTTTGAGCTTAAAAAATAAGTAAGTAAATATAAATGGATCCAAATGTTCTTCTTCTAGTAGAAGTATCATCATCATATGAAACTAAAGAAATAGGAATAAAACTTTGTAAAAACTATGAAAAAGCTATACATTGTCAAAGATGTATGTATTAAATGTAGCTCAAAATTTGCTAGAACGTCACGAGACTTTCACATATACTTAGGGAAGAAAGAATAAAACGGATAGCAAGAGTGGGAAGCTAAAATATTTTCTTATGCAATCACTCTAGTATCTCTCATTCTATTATTCTTTCTTATTACCAAGTTATTTTTTTTTAGTATCCCATTTGGTGTTCCTATCAGCATTGTATTTCCACCTAATTCGAATTTGTATTGTGTAAGGCCCATTTATAAATTTTTCCATTTTCATGAATTGAACTCCTTACTCTGACTAATAGTATATAAATTTATCTATCCCACTACATTCTTAAGGGTCATTATCAAGTGGGGTATCTTTTATGGCAATGGTTGTTGTACTATTTAAGTTACCCTTTAATATGAGACATTGAGAACACTGTATATTGATAACCTTCCCGTCTATAACATATATACTCCATTTCGTTACGAGATTGAGCATATTTGCACCTAGTCTAAATTTTGTGAGCACTTTTTTTAGAATATTGAATTTTGAGCACTTTTAAAAATATTTTCAATTTTACCCCTAATTCCTCTATCACTGTTTCTCCCAATCGAAGAAGTCTGATCATCGTCGTCGTCATCTTCCTGTTTTGCCGTGAGCCAAAGGTCTCCAGCACCGAACTGCGATATGGACGAATCCTTGCTGTTTGATCTGCTGACTGTTTGATCAGCTAATCAATTGCGGGTATTCATCTCCAACGCAATAGACATAGCTTCAGTTGTAGAGAAGTAGTGGAAGATAGATACATGGTGTCACACCCCACTTAAAGCAAAGTCCGACTTGGGGTAACTCGTTTGGAGTTAGAGTTTTGGAGTCGCCACCTAATAAATTTTCTAGGCGTATTAGGTCACCTATTAATTTCTAATTTAAATTGAAGTTAACTCCGGGTTGGTCTACTATTCAGAGATTCGGGTAAGTGTTCAAGTTAACCTAGAAGGAAGGGATTGGGCACCTCCTAAGTTCCACAAATATGGTTCCCGACCGATTTCTATATTGGGCTTAAGTCATGCTAAAGAGATAAAATATAAATAAGGTATATAAGATGAGTCGGAGAATATAAATAAGCTGAGATATAGTAAGTATTCAAGTCTAAAGTCGCAATTTCAAATTCCAGCCTAAAACTAGCCTAATCCTTAGAGAAGGGTCAAAATCTCAATAGGTCCGCAAATCACAACAGTTTAATATAATTTTCAAAAATAGGCTTGAATAATAAATATACTACGTATATGGCCGTGGATTGCAAAATTAACGCGAATTAACTAATAAAAGACCCTAGGTTTTATTATCCTATTCGGATCAAAACCCAGCTTTTATCGGAGAATATAGTTTCAGAATCCACTATCATAAATAGCTTGGGTAATTTTCATCATATCCGAGGGGCTTAATTCCCTTTAACCCACATACCCTCTTTAAGTATTTAACTAAAGCGCTTCCTAATATTTTAAACGTCCTAAAGGTTTTACTAACGTCCCAACTTAAAGTCCCGGAGGCCATTGGGACAACTAATTAAAATATAAAATATCTAGACTCCTTAAATGTGTTAAATGCCCCAATTCTAGACTCAAACTAGGTGTCAAGTAAAAATACGGTCATGCTTTGCAAATAAAAGCAAATCATATTAAGTAAAATAATTTCAATGATTTAACAATAATAAGCCTCCAAATTAAAATTATATGCTAGTCACAAAATAAAAAGAATAACTTTTAGTTTTAAAGGCCCCACGCCATTCCTAAAGACTGAAAAGATATCTACTTAACTACTGCGAACAATGACTTTAAAATGAATTCTCATTTTATTATCTATATATAAAAATTTCATATCACAAAAGGATTAATTAAGTATTCTAGTTGTGATCAAATATAGGAACAAATCATGTATTCAAGGAATATTCAAATATTAGGCCGACTTTCAAACAACATTAAAAATACTACAATAAAATTGAGTCATAATTCATGATTACATGAGAAACATACTTTTCAAGATTCAAAGAAAAACAATGATTCTTTGTTACTTACTAATCGCAAAGTCCGGTTTGATGTTACAATAATTTTTGGAATTTGCAGAGTTGTCTTCGAACAAATTTAAATTATACAAAATATTGTATAGAGAAGGGATATAGAGGTATCTTGATAAGGGAGAAGTAGAGAGAATTTGTGTGTCCTACATGGTGAGAATTGAGTTGAATTTATAGTAGAGGAATAGGCTGCTAAGAATGATAGGAAATTATTGATTGCATGATTTGTGGCGATCTTTGATTTTGAGTGATTTTGGGGAGAGAGATTGGGGAAGGTTTGGAGCTTAATTGAAGGGATTTTGAATGAGAGTGAATCAAGGAATTTGATGAGGGAATATTTTCTTTAAGTAGTAATGATGTATGTAGACTCAAAAGTGGGGAAGAGGGAGAGATTAAAGAATAGGAATATTGGAGCGATTTGTGGGATTAGAGAGATTATGGGAGATGGGAGAGAGATTGAGAAAATGTATCTAGACTACCTTTTGGCTATGTTCAAGGTAGGAGGAAGAAGATTTATATATAGGATAAAAGAGTGATTTTCAGTTAATAAAATATGGAAGAGATTTTTGAATGTAGAGAGCGTACCTAGACCATCTTTTGTCTAGGTTCAAAGAGAATTTTAAAGAATTCAATTATCATGAAATAAAGTGAATATGTGGGAAGAAAAATGTATGGTGCAAAAATAGAAGTATCTAGTCAAACTTTTGTCCAGGTTCAGAGGAGATTTTGAAATTTCGAATCCAAACAAATGTGCCAAAATTATAAAATAAAATGGGTGGTATATCATGAATGACATTTGAACTGAATATGTTTAATTGGACTATTATTTAACTAAATGTGCCAAATAAATAAAAATAGGAGTAAATATATATATTATGTAAGAAAATAAGATGCACACGTAAAAGATAATTAGGGTCAAATTAATTCAAATAATTATAAATTGTCACAGGTAAATATTTAAATATTATACATACTGTAAATTGCACAAATAGTCGGAGCTTATCATATAGTTAACACATAGCCTAGATGATGATATAACCACAATTAAGTATATAACGTATAAATAGGGGATAACACACGTAAATGCATGACTTCAAATGCAAATTTGCTCAAACAGTCAACATTGCACCTTTAAGTTAAATTATGGCCAATTATAGAAAAAATAAGGGACGAAATTGGGTGTCAACACATGGAGTGTGTATGTATAGGTTTATATGGTTATGTATAAATGAGTAATTTCATTTTCAATAATTGCTATATGTAAGGGGTTCACTATTCTTCGCCTTGTAGCATGCCCATAATAGCAGTGCAACTTAGCCATGTACGTTTCTCTCAAATCTATTAGCTTCTCTGTTTTGTCAAGTCGGATCTATCAACTGGAACGCCTATTTTACTTTTAGTTTTCCTCATTTCTTGATAGAATTTTGTTAATTGCAGTATATATGGAGGAAACTGCCTATAAAGTTACAACACTGTTGATCCGTATGTATGACGGTGACTTTGTCTTTTTTTTTTTTTTTCTTTTTTCTTCTCCATTTTCTCGGATTGGGTCATGAATTTATGAAAGTGATGACGTTTTGGGATTAATGTATTTGTAAATAGAATGGACAAATGATGCCAGATTTGCATTGTTTTATTTTTACTTTGAGTATTTGTATCCGGGCAAAGTAATGACGTTTTGGTGTCATTTTCTTGTAGAAAAGACATAGTAGTTTGGCTCATTTGTAACCAAATACAGACGAATTGTCTTGATTTTATTTTAACTTTGAATTTTTGTATATGACAAAGTGATGACGATTTGGTTTCAATATGCTTGTAAAATAGACATAGTAGCTTGGCTCACATGTAAGAAAAATGTAGGCAGGTTGTCTTAATTTTATTTTTACTTTGAATTTTTGTATATGGACAAAGTGATGATGATTTGGTGTCATTTGATTGTAAAATAGAGATAGTAGTTGGGTTCACTTGTAAATAAATACATACGGATTGTCTTGATTCTTTTTCTTCATATGTATTTTTGTAAATAAATAAAGTAAGATTTGACATCATTTATTTACAAAAACAACATGATTCTTTACCCATTGTACGAAGAAATGATGTCAGATTTAAAACGACCACGGCCATTCGTTTCAGGAGTTAGGACTCCGATTGGCAAGTTGACAGTCTTAAAAGCTCCGTGAGGTTCACTAGGACCTATTGCAAAGTTTGAGTTGATTTGGACCTCGTTTGGTAGGTTCTATGAGAAGGTTTTCATTCGATTGTCGGTAAAACTTAAAAGAGGTTTCCGAGTTCGATTTGAGTAAATGAGCTCCAATTTGAAATCTGAGAGTTGCATTAGGTTTGTATGGTCATTAGATCAGCAGAAATTTTTTGAAGTGAATTCTGAGGTCGTTCGGATAGTTTTTGTTAACATCCTGAAAGTTTGACCTCTTCTCGTGGGACCTATATCTTGAGTTTCGGGAATCCGATTCGAGATCCATCTTCATGAGCATGTCAGACAAATGTGTATGACTTGTATGCAAAATTTAGAGTCATTCCGAGCCTCATGCCGTTTAGGCACAAATTGCTGCTAGTGTAAAAATCTGCACTATAGTAGGTCACAGAGGCAGTATAAAAAGGTTTTTTTGGCTGATTATTTTATTCGATCATTTCAAGCCGGTTCCAAGGCCAATTCTAAGTGAAAATTAATCCAAAATCATCATGTATCGATCCTAAGCTAATCTATTTCGTAAATTCATGATTCTTGAGCCAGAATCTACTGAAATTGAATTGAGAAATTGGGTTAGAACCCTAAATATTATGAAATTGGGAAATTTGATGAAATTGAATTGGAATATGAAAACTAATAATATCATTGAACTCGTGGGACTATAAGGAGTCCGTAAATATATAATTTATGGGTTTTCGACGAAGTACGGCCCATGAGCATTTTGGTAACTTTTTATCATTTTCCGTCAAAATGTTAAATAGTCATCTTTCAGGCACTTATATGTGCGTTTGAACTTATTTGACTTAGGGAGAGATATTTCTGGGGGACTTCGGGCATGAAAGGAGGTCGCGCAGTAGAATTATTGACCTAGGACTTGAGGTAAGTAGCTTTATCCTGCTCTTTGACGGCCTTTGGCCATTATGGATGTTCTACGCATACATCATTCACGTGCACAGCTTTCGATAAAGCGTAATTACTACGCCGAAGCATCACAGATAGTTTTTTATTATGTTGTTCAGTGTTTATTGTTGCTCCCAACGCACACGCAAGTATACGCTGTCGACAAGTAATAAAGTGATAAATCGAATATCGTTCCCACGAGGACTAAGATGACTAATACTTAACAAACAATTCCTCCAAACTACTCAGGGGTCTTTTTCTTGGTTGTAAGAGTTTTTATAACTAAAGTGCAGTAAGTAAAGTGCTAAAGATGTAGTCAAGCAATGAGAAATACTTTGGTTGTTAACAATATCAAGAGAGCGGTCCAGGGTCAGAGTTACGAACAATCCAGTTGATGTATCCAATTGATTCCACTTCTTAAATCCCGGGTTACTAACTGACAGAGTAAATGTAACTGTGAAAACCTTTCAGTTTTTCACAGTATATGCAAGCTACTTCAATCCCTATATGTCTATGGGTTAAATCACATGCACACATTAAGATTCATGTAATGAGTTAAACTAGGCAAGCAAGTATATGTCTATCCTACCCGCGAATTGATTCCCCGATGCCCGGGTTCACAAACTAGTTCTATTCTTTCTTATTACGTAATTAAATTACCTCTTTCGAGTTCAATCTAAAAACCATAGATAATGTATAATTATCGAGCTCTAACAATTACACATGTGAAATCAAGAAAGAATAAGCAACCCGTTATGGGATTAAATCAATGGGAATCAACCTTCAACAATCAACTTTCATGAAATACTCCCTAGAACGTAAAGTTTAGCCACACATACTCATAATCACAAGGCAATAAATTGGTGTAATAATGAAGTAAATGATGTAATAGATGAAAGATTAGGAATAAACCCTTGTTCAACGAGTATGTAGCTCCCAATATTGCTCCAAATACACCGCGTAACAACCTACACACGCACAACACAGAATCAGTGTACAACCACATTCACAACTATAAAACGAGTGCAAAACAAGCTCAAATATGCGGAAATATTAAGGAAATATAGGCATAAAATGCCAAACATTACCACCCCACACTTGAACCCTTGCTCGCCCTCGAGTAAGTCACATCTCACTTCCCCAACCTAGGTAAAACAGGTCTGCCTATGACTATGGTTGATACCGACCATTGAACCAATGCACACATGACTACTATGGATCCACAACATGCCAACAATTTACCAAAACCAAAAATATGAGAACAACCACCCCAAAATAGCTCAAATGCACAAACTCAACTTAATGCAACCATGCTCCCACAAAATCACACCTATCTACTCAACCAAGAACCATCAACTTCACCTACTTCATCAAACCACGTGCCCTCACCAATATGAAGCAAAAGAGTGCCCCCCCTAAGATCACACACAAAGTCAATATCATGAATAGAATGGGGGCAATACAAATAAATTCACTCACTCTCATGAAAGTCTCACATGTCGCACACAACGTACCATAGGCTTGCCCGTAGTGTAGGACTCCACTAATGTAAGCTCACTCCAATCGGGATTAACTAGGACTTTAGAAAGGTCGTAATGTAGGCTAAGGGGCGGGTAGGATACATATGTTAATAGTGACTACCTCCCTAAGCACTTTAATACATCACATTCAAATTAATCATCAAGCCACCCAAACCAACAACTTCTACACATACACCTTCTCACAAGTAGCATTTTTCATATAAGTACACACTAGCAAGGAATGGATATCTTTTTCTCTTCTTATTTTCTTTTCTTTTGTTTTCTTTTCATAATTTTTTTTCTTTCTTTTCAACTTTGCTATTTCTTTTTCTTTTCTTTTTCAATTTCATCCAACCTTGCCAATGCTTTTCACTACTTCACAATTTTAACAATTATTCCCCTTCATTAGTTCCACTCAAAAACCTCCCAAAATCCAACCAAAACTCCAAAATAACAACACAATATCAATAAAGTGCTTAAGGAGTAAAGGGCCAAAAGAGTCAATTTAGAACAAATGGGTAGGCTCGGGGTGTGGGTGCCAACAAAAAGGGTTAAAGAAATCATAACAACAATTTTTTCTTTCTAGGTATATATGTAAAGGTAGGCAACAAAAGAAGACCTTGTATCATTTCCCGACTAGAGCAAACCTAGGATTTCACTTTGCACACACACGGGGCAAGTCCTAGACATTAATATGCAACATGGAGTAAACAAGAACATGCCTCACAACACACATTGCACACGGTCCACACAAAAAGGTTCCATCAACAACTCTCAACTAAGCATCTAGAATGTAACTTGTGAAAATTTAAGCACTCATGCACAAGGGTTAACAATCAAGTCAAGCAAGCGGACTCAAGCATCTCAAGGGGGTCGTTCCATGTTTTTCCTAGGCATGCATCAAAATTAAAACTCAAGGACACCACAAATAGCACATGCAATCAAGTCCAAGTCCATCGGTATCAAACAAATCAAAGGCACCTAGCATTCTACCTTTTTCCTACGTCTAGGGTCATCTACAACTAACTATCCTAATCCTAAAAATAAAAACTACCCGGTTCAAAGGTTCCCCGTGGAAAAGAACGAGGCCATAAAAAAAACCATGGGGTGGATGACATGTACCACTAATAAAACTAAAAGGAAAATCTTTTTGGAATTTTTCATTGGTTTTCTAATTTTTTTTTCCCATATATTAAAGCAAGAAACAAATTAAAATAAAGTCAAGTGACAAAAGAAAAGATCATATGGTACATGCATCCTAACCTCAAAAATAGATAAAGGGCAGTACCCCACCCCACACTTAAACTAAGCAATGTCTCAGTGCGACAAAGAACTAAGTGCAAAAGTAAAAGTACAAGAAAACTGCCCTGAAATCCGGGTGGTGCGCAGGAGTGTGGACCTAATCCTCCTCCTCATCAGAGCCACCGCCCTCAGCATCATATGCCTCAACCTCACTGTCCGGATCGTTAGCAACAACATCTGAATCAGTGTTCTCATCCTCCTGCGGATCCACCGTTCTAGCTCGAATCATGCCAAGCAGATCTTTCGAGGTCTCCAGGAGAGGGACAGTGCGATCAATAGCAGTCAAATCAACGCCCGACTGACGGGCCATCGCCTCCATCATCAAGTACTGACGCGCAGTCAAGTTGGCGTCTGCCTCCCGCCACTCGTCTACCGTCAGTTTCACCGGCGCGGTGGTGGTCACCCCCTTGACCGAAGCAATGTCAAAAGGCTTCCCTATATCAGGGACAATGCGATCCCCAATCTCATCTACGGGGACGCCTGCCTTCTCTAAGTAACGGGTCAAGAGGTTCCCAAAGTACAATCTACTGCATGAATCAGATTTTCGTTGCTCTTTCATAACGCGCAACATGTAGTAGCCAATGTTCACCGGCCTCCCAATCATGAAGAAGTACACCATGCATGCCCGAGTCTTAGTGACCTCGGAGTAATAGGAACATGGTAGTATACGTGCATTTATGAACCGCATCCACACACGGGCCGGTTTAAGAAACTGCGAGAAATACATGATCTTGTGTCTTCCGGTGGCAGTGCGCTCCCACTTGTGAGTGGAGCTCTCGCCACATAGTGTATCTCGCAAAGCCTTATAATCAGGCTTCTTGATGTACTCCCTCAAATCATCATAATCGGGGTCCTCGACCCCCAAAAAGGCATTCAATGCCGTAGGATCTAGTTTTACTTTCACTCCTCGAACTGTCACCACATCATCCTCCTTCCAAGCCTCCTCGGGCTCCCAATTGGCATACAATTCTTGTACCATGTCCAAGTTGGCGTGCCCCGGTCTCTCAAATACCGAGTCCCATTTGAGAGCAATGATCGCTTCGGCCACACTTCTAAATTTTTGCATCACCCGTCGTTTATCAATGGCTTGCTCGGGTATGTATCCCGCAAGCCGCACACTCTTGTACCATGTTTGGCATTCCCCCTTCTTTACAAAAGGGAGGCCATAACGGGTCTTGCCTCCGGGACGTGGTATCGGCACCGCGTCCTTAGGAATCTTAGCCTTGCCTTTAGCCTTTGGTTTAGCCTTGGGTTTGGCCGGTGCCTTGCCCTTTTGCTTGGTAGTGGAAGGCCCGGCATGAAGTGTGTTCCTCGAGGCCGAAGCGGAGGAAGAGCTCTTGCTTGGCAAAGGAGTAGTCACCATGGTACCTATACAACAATAAAATATCAATGTGAGATAGATAGATAGATAGGTACCAAGACTATACAATTCAAGCTCAATTGGTGGGGTACCACCACCCCACACTTATCACACACTCTATGTGTCAATCACTCAACTCAATGGCACGAGCAACCCCACACTTAAGCAAAACTAGCTTTGGGCAAAGTATGCCACGTTTTGAATTTTGAAAATCAAGCTAGTGTGGGTGCATCATGATCAATTCTTGTGTGTGTGCAACACCTAATGTCCATAATAAGCCTAAGGAATGCATTGCTACTCAAGAATTCACAATGTTATTGAATTTTCATCATTGAGGCTTTTTCACAAACACTTGGTGTGCACACTTTTAAACTAGCAATTTCAATGAGTTTTGGAATATGCCAACCCTCCCAAATTGTTGGGAGATCTCTTTTTTCAAGTCACAAGTCATCTAGCTAGCTCATTTAACCATTTAAGCACGACAAGCATGAATTTGTAATGAGTCAACTTGTAACTAGCTAAGAATCATGCATAACAAGAAGAAGTGCAACTTACATGTTAATGAAGAGAAAGAGTGAAGAATTTACTTGAATGATTTAGGATGGATTGCACAAGATTTGGAATGATTCCAAGTGATAGAGATGAAGTTGTGAGTGATTAGAGAGTGATTGGGAGTGAAAATAGTGAAAAATAGGTGTTAGAATCGCGTATTAGGGGATGGGGAAGACCGGGTCGCGGGTCAAAACCCGTTTGACCCGGCAAAAACTCACAAAAATTGGACTTGCGCGGTGGCCATAGCGCCACGGACCAAACGCGGTAAAAAATGGGAGCTACTGCCTAAGCTGGCGCGCTGGGGGGCGCGACACGCTTCCAAACGCGCCAGGCCACTTTTCTTCAGCTCAAATCTTGCGCTTTGGGAGGCGCGGGGCACTCCCGAAAGCGCCCGAGCACGTTTTTTCGCACCGATTTTTGATTCCAAGTGCAACCCCAAGCGAGACATGAGTCGAGACGTCCCGCACCCCTCAATGCATTAATTACACCTTGTTTAGCTCACCCAATTCCTACAAAAACGACACACAAAAACAACAACTACGTGACACTATAAAAATAAAAAAAAACTAAACTATTACAAGTACAAACTCGGGTTGCCTCCCGAGAAGCGCCTTATTTAACGTCGTGGCACGACGGGTATAAATCAAGGGTCCCTCAAAGTAATTGAAGTGCGGTGATTCACCGCACCTCCCCAATAATGTTTCACCCGTTGACCATTAACCAAAAATGTGTTCTTAGAATCCGGGGCTCTCAATTCAACCGCTCCATATGCGCTAACACGAACAACTTCAAAAGGCCCCGACCATCTCGACTTCAACTTGCCCGGAAATAATTTCAACCTCGAGTTGAACAACAATACAAGCTGCCCGGGCTCAAAAGAACGACGCTCAATGTGCTTATCATGCCATTTCTTTGTCTGTTCCTTATATAATTTAGCATTTTCATATGCATGGAAACGGAACTCATCAAGTTCATGCAATTGGAGCATCCTCTTCTCACCCGCTAAAGCCATATCAAGGTTGAGCTTTTGAATAGCCCAATACGCCTTATGCTCTAATTCAACCGGCAAGTGACAGGCCTTACCGTAAACAAGCCTATATGGAGAGGTTCCAATAGGTGTTTTGAATGCGGTTCGATAGGCCCAGAGAGCATCATCTAACTTCATAGCCCAATCCTTCCTCGAGGCATTCACAGTCTTCTCAAGGATTTGCTTGATCTCTCTATTAGACACTTCCACTTGGCCACTAGTTTGGGGATGATAGGCAGTAGCCACCTTGTGGCGAACCCCATACTTAGCCAACAATTTATTGAACAAGCGGTTACAAAAGTGCGTACCTTCATCACTGATTATAGCCCGCGGTGTCCCAAAACGAGTGAAAATATTCTTCTTCACAAACTTCACCGCCACACTCGCATCATTTGTTGGAAGTGCAACAGCTTCCACTCATTTGGACACATAATCAGCTGCTACTAGGATGTACTTTTGACCCTTAGAAGGTGGGAATGGACCCATAAAATCAATACCCCAACAATCAAACAGCTCAATCTCCAAGATATTGTTCAAAGGCATCTCATGACGCCTAGTAATTGTCCCAGTTCTTTGGCAACGATCACATTGCTTCACTAATGCGTGAGCATCTTTAAATAGAGTAGGCCAAAAGAAACCAGATTGGAGTACCTTTGCAGCTGTTCGATCTCCACCAAGGTGGCCATCATAAGGAGAGGAATGGCAGCTCTGTAGAATCGGCTCTACTTCTTCCCTTGGAATACATCTCCTAGCTAGTTTATCAACCCCTATCTTGTACAAATAGGGCTCATCCCACACATAAAATCTACTCTCATGAAGGAGTTTACGCTTTTGCTCAGCAGTTGCCCCAGGGGGGTACACATTACTCACAAGTAAATTCACCATGTCAGCATACCATGGCACCTCGGCTGCATCAAGAGCAAAAAGTTGCTCATCAGGAAATACCTCTTTAATCTCGGGCCCTTCATCTACATGATCTCTATTCTCCAACCTTGGCAAATGATCAGCAACTTGATTCTCAGTCCCCTTGCGATCTCGAATTTCAACATCAAACTCTTGCAATAGGAGAACACATCTAATGAGTCTAGGCTTGGAGTCCTTCTTTTCAAACAAATACCGGATTGCGGCATGATCAGTGTAGACAACAACATGAGTGCCAACCAAATAAGATCTGAACTTATCAAAAGCATAAACTACGGCTAGCAACTCCTTTTCAGTGGTGGTGTAATTGGACTGGGCTGCATCAAGCGTCTTGCTTGCATAATAGATGAAGTGAAAGATTCTTCCAATCCTTTGGCCTAGAACAGCCCCAATAGCATTATCACTCGCATGACACATCAATTCAAACGGCAAAGACCAGTCAGGAGCAATGATGATTGGTGCGGTCACCAACCTTTTCTTCAACTCTTCAAATGCTTTGAGACAAGCATTATCAAACACAAATTTCACATCCTTCTCCAACAATTTGCACAAGGGAGTGGAAATTTTGGAGAAGTCCTTTATGAACCGTCTATAGAACCCTGCATGTCCCAAGAAACTACGCACCCCCTTAACAGAGATAGGTGGTGGTAATTTCTCAATAGCCTCAATCTTCGCTTTATAAACCTCAATTCCTTGCTTTGACACCTTGTGCCCAAGTACTATGCCTTCTTGAACCATAAAGTGACATTTTTCCCAATTCAGCACAAGATTTGTTTCTTCACAACGGCTCAGCACAGCATCAAGATTTCTCAAACATTCATCAAAAGAATCACCAACCACTGAAAAATCATCCATAAATACCTCCACAAATTTTTCCACCATGTCAATAAAAATAGCCATCATGCACCGCTGAAAAGTCCCCGGGGCATTACACAACCCAAAAGGCATCCTCCTAAATGCATAGGTGCCATATGGACAAGTAAAAGTAGTCTTCTCTTGGTCTTCAGGAGCTATCACAATTTGATTGTAGCCCGAATACCCATCCAAGAAGCAGTAATATTCATGCCCTGCAAGTCTATCCAGCATCTGATCAATAAAGGGTAGTGGGAAGTGATCTTTCCTGGTGGCCTTGTTTAGCTTCCTATAGTCAATGCAAATTCGCCACCCTGTAACAGTTCTTGTAGGAATCAACTCATTGTGCTCATTCTTCACCACTGTCATGCCCCCCTTCTTAGGAACACATTGCACTGGACTCACCCACTTGCTGTCAAAGATAGGAAAAATAATACCAGCATCCAGCCACTTGATAACTTCTTTCTTCACCACCTCCTTCATAATTGGGTTTAGCCTCCTCTGCTGCTCTATGGATGGTTTATGATCTTCCTCCAAGAGAATTTTGTGCATGCAGAAAGAAGGACTAATCCCTCTAATATCAGCAATAGTCCAGCCAATAGCTCTTTTGCGCTCTCGCAAAACTCGCAACACCTTCTCAACCTGCACATCAGACAACAAAGAAGAAAGGATCACGGGTAAAGTATTACCTTCACCCAAATAAGCATAACGTAAATGCTCGGGTAAAGGTTTGAGCTCAAGATTAGGAGCTTTCTCAATAGACGGTTTAGCAAGAGTTAAGGTCAACGGTCTATCAAGCTCCTCAAATTTCTTCCACCCTGGGATGAATCTACTCTGCATATTAAGAACCTCCAAATACTCCTCAATATCATCATCCTTCAGGATATCATCATCATCACATAAGAGTGCCCGTTCTAACGAATCAACATTAGAAGCCAAGAATGACCTCTCATCAGCAGTCAGCTCATCATCTACCACTTTTACCATGGACAACTCTTCATAGTGAGAAGGAAGCTGGGTAGCTCTGAACACATTAAACACAGCTTCTTCCCCATTTACCTTCATAATCATCTTTCCAGCTCTGACTCGAATAACAGCATCAGCAGTAGCCAAAAATCCTCTTCCCAAGATGAGAGGAACCTCAGGATCAGCTTCATAATCAAGAATAATAAAATCAACGGGTAATATGAACTGACCCACTTGTACAAGCACATCCTCAATAATCCCCTCGGGGCATGTCAGAGATCTATCAGCAAGCTGCAGGGTCACAGTAGTGGGTCGTGGCTCACCCAGGCCTAGCTTCCTGAAAACTGAAGAAGGCATCAAATTCACACTAGCACCCAAATCACATAAAGCTCGACCAACCTCATGTTCCCCAATTTTCAAAGGGATGGTAAAACTGCCAGGGTCCTTCAATTTCTGAGGAAGCTTGCTTCTAACTCTGGAATTGCACTCCTCAGTAAGTGCAACTGTCTCAAACTCAGTCAATCTTCTCTTGTTAGCAACAATATCCTTGATGTATTTAGCATATTTGGGAACATCCCGCAAAAGCTCCACCAAAGGAATATTTACCTGAATCTGACTCAATATCTCCAAGAATTTCTTGCATGCTGCATCAACTTTCTGCTTCTGAAGCCTCTGAGGGAAAGGTGGTGGTGGTCTCACAATAGCAGACTCGGGCTGCTTTGCTATTACTGTCTCTGCTTCTTTCTCCACTTCCCTATCAACATTTGGCTCTAGCTCATTAACAGGCTTCTTTGGTTTAGGGGGAAGTTCTTCTAGAGCTCTTCCATTCCTCAAAGTAACTGCTTGCACAAATTCTTTAGGATTCTTCTCTGTATCACTCAGTAAAGCACCCCGAGGTCTATTATTTTGTGCTCCAGCAAGCTGCCCCAACTGTCTTTCAAGATCTTTCTGCGCACTGCTCAAATCTTTAATTATTTGTGCCTGAGATGCTGACTCATCCATGAGCTTTTGCTGCCTGCAAGAAGTTTCCTGAGCATATCCTCCATTACATTAGACTGCTGTGGCTGAGCCTGTGACTGCGACCCCTGCTGTGGTGCATTGCTTTGAGTAAATTGGGGTCTCTCATTACCCTGAAACTGCTCACGGGTATCCCTCCAGGAAAAATACCATACTGATTGCGATTTTGACCCTGTGATATGTTCTGATTATCCACATAATATACTGACTCTGGGTTAGAGGGACAAACCTCAGTGCTATGATCCTCACCACATACTTCACAAAAAGTCTGAACTTGTTGCACTGGAGCTAATGGTGGCTTTGCTTGGAGAGTCAGCTTGTTGATTTGATTAGAAATAGCATCCATCTTCGCTCGCAGCTCTGAAATTCCATCTAGTTGAAGTATCCCAGCAGCTTTCTGCGTATTGGCCCTGCTAACACCCTCAACTTGTGTCGTAGCTCTGCCATCACCCTGCCAATCAGGATTGCTCTGTGAAAACTTATCAAGTAAGTCATAGATCTGCTCAAAATTTAAGGCCAGCACTTGGCCTCCAGCAGCAGCATCAACCACGATCTTAGTATGTTGGTTCAACCCCTCAACAAAAGTGTGTGCAATAACCTCATTAGATTGGTTGTGGTGTGGACAATCTCTCAATAAAACTTTAAATCTCTCCCAGGCTGCATATAATGATTCTCCTTCTAACTGCCTGAAGGACAAAATTGCGCTCCTCAACCTGGCCGTCTTGGCAGACGGATAAAACTTAGCCAAGAATTTCTTAGCCAAATCCTCCCAAGTAGTGATAGACCCAGGCTTTTCAGCCTTTAACCACTTCCTTGCTGTCCCAATCAATGAAAATGGGAACAAAGTCATTCGCACATAATCAGTAGGCACACCCGCCGGTGTATAAGTATCAATGATCTCCAGAAAGTTCTGCAGGTGTTGCTACGGATCTTCATGCAGGAATCCACCATATTGCCCCGTCACATGCAGCAACTGAATCATGCCGGGCTTGATCTCAAAGTTTCCAGTAATAGCAGGCTTCACAATACTTGACTCTACTCCTTTCAGACTAGGAAGAGCCACATCTCGCACTGCTACTGCTTGTTCTTCAGCCATTTCAACAGGTAGGGAGGCAAGTACGATTGCTAATGCTTCTCGATCTCTCGCTTCCCTTTTTGCCTTTCTCAAGGTTCTTTCAGGCTCCGGATCAAAAGGTGCGAGTGATTCGTCCTTTTTGTTCCTTTGCATTCAAAACCTATTGCCTGAAACAGCACAAGAAACTCAACAAAAAATTAAACCTGAATAGAAATTAAGTAATTGTTCAAAAGAAAATAGTCCGTAATTAGTCCCCGGCAACGGCGCCAAAAATTTGTTGCTCCCAACGCACACGCAAGTATACGCGGTCGACAAGTAATAAAGTGATAAATCGAATATCGTTCCCACGAGGACTAAGCAGACTAATACTTAACAAACAATTCCTCCAAACTACTCAGGGGTCTTTTTCTTGGTTGTAAGAGTTTTTATAACTAAAGTGCAGTAAGTAAAGTGCTAAAGATGTAGTCAAGCAATGAGAAATACTTTGGTTGTTAACAATATCAAGAGAGCGGTCCAGGGTCAGAGTTACGAACAATCCAGTTGATGTATCCAATTGATTCCACTTCTTAAATCCCGGGTTATTAACTGACAGAGTAAATGTAACTGTGAAAATCTTTCAGTTCTTCACAGTCTATGCAAGCTACTTCAATCCATATATGTCTATGGGTTAAATCACATGCACGCATTAAGATTCATGTAATGAGTTAAACTAGGCAAGCAAGTATATGTCTATCCTACCCGCGAATTGATTCCCCGATGCCCGGGTTCACAAACTAGTTCTATTCTTTCTTATTACGTAATTAAATTCCCTCTTTTGAGTTCAATCTAAAAACCATAGATAATGTATAATTATCGAGCTCTAACAATTACACATGTGAAATCAAGAAAGAATAAGCAACCCGTTATGGGATTAAATCAATGGGAATCAACCTTCAACAATCAACTTTCATGAAATACTCTAACCCTAGAACGTAAAGTTTAGCCACACATACTCATAATCACAAGGCAATAAATTGGTGTAATAATGAAGTAAATGATGTAATAGATGAAAGATTAGGAATAAACCCTTGTACAATGAGTATGTAGCTCTCAATATTGCTCCAAATGCACCGCGTAACAACCTACACACGCACAACACAAAATCAGTGTACAACCACATTCACAACTATAAAACGAGGGCAAAACAAGCTCAAATATGCGGAAATATTAAGGAAATATAGGCATAAAATGCCAAACATCATTTATCGTGTAATTGGGAGTATCATACACCCATCTCGTGAGCTTAATATGTTCTGATTGCCTATGTGTATTAAATATGTATTGTATATACTGTCAAGTTAAGAGGAGAGGGTTGCGAGTGTTTTGAATATCAATTGAATAGCTATAAGCCTAAGTTTATGAAAAGAACACTAAGGTTTGGAGTGGATTATGGATATCCAATGAGTAAATTGTTTGTTGTTTTGTGATATGCGGCTTTATGATATCTGCATTGTATTTGGCTCGGTGTCGAGCCAGGAATATAAGCATTCTGTTGGAAACATGGACTAGACTATTAGGCCTCGATGCGTGAATATTATATTGAGGATAGAAGATCCATTACGGTTAGGAATACCTATAGTTGAACTATAAGCATAGTATTGAATTAAGAGAGGAAGTTTGGGTATGATTATGAATATAAATTATAAGATAGAACTATCCTGCTAGGTTGGAAATCATTATATGGTCTCAAGGCTTACTTATTGTTTGATAGTTCGAATTGTGTGACATCGCATACCACATCTTCATAGTTGAGTATTGAGCATAGGAGTCTTATACTCTGTTATGGGTTTGATATTTACTTCCGGCAATCGATGAGAGTCCTGCACTGGTGAAGGGTAATTGTTTCAGTACTTCTCGGCAGTCGATCAGAGTCCCGCGCTAGTGAAGGGTTATTAGTGCATATATATCCCCTGGTAGATGATGAGAGTCTTGCACCGAAGATAGGTGTCGGGTAGATGTGACCCCATTGCATTATACTGCATTCATCCCATTTCATTGCACCTACTGCTGATATTTGGGTGACTCTGGCGCTATGTTTTGGTGTATGGATATGAATACCTGGTTGTGTATATGTTTCGAATTGTCTATATGTTTCTGGCTATGTTGTGTCCCTCATTGTTTATATGCTTTAGTTGCTTACGTTTTCAGTTAGTATTTGTTTAGCCTTTCTCCCTTACTAGCTAACCTATGCTTCAAGGTAGTTAGTCAGCCCCTACTTATTCAGTCCATTCGACCCACCCTTGCTTGTTTCTTGTTGTAAATATTCGTTTAAGTAGATGTCGCTCCAGAACCAAGTTCGTCGTTCGATTAAGGGGCGAATGAGATTTCAGCTGTCAGGGTGAGCCAACTCTTGTCCAAAATGTCCGGCATCGCTAGTTTTGTTTTAGTAGTCTAGTTTTGCTCCCTTCGGGAGATGTATGTATTCTTTTATACTCTAAGATGTCTAGTCTGGATAGCCCTAAACATAGTATGTTGGGTAATGAGTTATAATTTCTTCTGTACAGCTTAGATGTCTCAGTGTGTTTATGTTTTTTTTCTAAGTCTTGTTCTTATTTATGAGTTGGCTGTATATTCATTTTCCTAATTCAGCTGGTAAAGGTTCGCCTGACGAGTCTAGCGGGGGATGTCGGGTGCCCGCACGACCTAGCTAGAAAATCAGGTCGTGTCAGGATTGGTCTTATGTTATGTTTTGGTTTGACTTTTATATATGAGTGAAATGATGATGATTTTGCCTTATTTATTCATAAAATGGACGTGACTATATGAATAAACATAGACGGATTGACATAGTTTCTACTTTGTAGGGAGCAATGACATTTTTTGTAGTTTCGGCTACATTAAGGTGCGGTGTCATTTTTTTAATTGCGTATTGAAAAATGTGTGGTGGCATTTTCGTAATTACGCGAAGTGATCTATTAGTAAGGGTATTTCAGTATTTTTAGCTTCATTTAATGTAATAGTGCTCAATTTTTAAAGATACTTTTAAAGTGCTCAACTTTTCAAGACCACCTCTTTTTTAACTTATTTCTTAAATTCTCCATATATACTCCATGTGATCTTTTTATTTTTTTCATTTTGTCCTAAATAGTAATTACTTCCTCCGTCCCAAATTAGTTGACACTTTAGCAAAATTTATTTGTCCCAAATTAGTTGAAACTTTATAATTTCAAGACTATTTTTGTCAGTTATTTCTAACTATACCCTTAATTATTAAAGGTATTCTCAAAAATAATTTAATAGTCATATATTAAATAGAGGTAACATAGTAAAATGTATACTCTATTTATTGATTTTCTTAATGGGCGTGCTAAAGCTGAAAGTGACAACTAAAATGGTATAGAGGGAGTATTTTTAGGATTTTTACATAAAAGTACAAGTTTTAGAACTTAATTACCAAACATAGCAACACTTTAGCAAAATAACCATATATAGAGGAAAACACAAGTTAATTACAAATATAGCAAAAATATAGCAATATTTTCCCATAACATACCAAACCTTTACATCCTTCCTCCTATTTCCCTCACTATCACTTTTGCTCCTCCCATTTCTCCCTATTTAACTTTTCCTCCCATCATTTTCCCAAATTTCACTTTTATTCCTATCATTTCCCCCAATTTCACTTTTTCTCATCCCATCCTCGATGTATCTCGTTGGATCTCATTGTATCTCAATATTTCTAGTTGTTTCTAAATTGTTTTAGCATTTATTTCATCCCATTTGTGTATTGTTTCTCACAGTTTCTAAAAATATTTCACATTTTTTGTATTGTTTCACATTATATTTTACATTTTACTTCATATTTATACATTTTACTTCAGATTTTTTCCCTATCTGTTTTAGACTATTTCAGCACTATATATGTACCCTTTTTGCTCCGTATCTGGCTGTTTCTGCACCATTTCATCTGTTTTTGCATCACCGTATCTAACTATTTCTGCACCGTTTCAGCTGCTTCTGTATCACCGTATCTAACTATTTCTGCACCATTTCAACTGTTTCTGCAGCACCGTATCTAACTGTTTCAGCACCGTTTCAACTGTTTCTGCAGTACTGTATCTAACTGTTTCTGCACCGTTTCAACTGTTTCTAACCGTTTCTGCCCTTCTAACTGTTTCTGCACCATTTCAATTGTTTCTACAGTACCGTATCTAACTGTTTTTGCACCGTTTCAACTGTTTCTGCAGCACCGTATCTAACTGTTTCTGCACCGTTTCAACTGTTCTAACTTTTTCTGCACCGTTTCAACTATTTCTGCAGCACCGTATCTAACTATTTTTGCACCGTTTCAGGTTGTGTTCAGGACTGTATCACTGCAAAAATTAAAAAGGAAGAAATTGGCTTAACAATGTTAAAGAAACGGGATAATGAGAAAATAAAGGGAAAATTTCATAGAATAAATGCATAAAGATCGAGCTTTTGATTTCTGATAACTATACGTCTAAACTCATTTTTCAGAAATCACACTCTGAAGCAAGCTTACATATAGCTAATGACTAAGTTCAGTAATGTCACACAAAAATCATGTCATTGAAAAAGTGTACCACAAATATTATATGCAAAAGTGGATTTCTTGTGTACAAAAAGAGGAGAAATACCTGAGGTACCCATTTTGGAGAAACAAAACCCGTCACTTCAACCACAGGCAACCCGCAAGAGACAAGTCTTTGAATTAATTCAACCTTCTCTGACGTAGGAACAATTTTTTTTTTCATTTTGTAACCCATCCCTTAGAGCAACTTCCACGATCTTCACATGAAGAGAGAAGCGAAATTGAGAACAGATATTATGAAAGAACAGCACTCCACTTTTCAATCTCAGCTTGAAGACTTCGCCCGTAAACACAAGGTGGTTTTTCCATTTCACTCATACCTCTTAATTACAGCTTGGTGGTGTGTTGTTGTGCAAAGCGGGGGAGGGAGGTGATGGCGCTGGGGTGGTGGGGATAATGGTGGTGGGGTGGTGGTGATGGCGTTAGGGTGGGGGTTATGGCGTTGGGGTGGTGGGGGGTGGGTGTGGAATGATGCGAGAAAGAGAGAGTAAGTGAGAGAATTTTTAATTTGGAGAAAATGGAAAGGGATAGTGAAATGTGTTAGATTATTGTTAAATGTGTTAGAAAAATAATGCTATGCATTGTAATTAGAGAAATATTGCTATTTTTTTTGTAATTAAGGGTGAAAATTTGTATATTTGTGTAAACAACCCTATTTTTTAATACCATAAATATCTCAATTATGGGTTAATATTACTATTGTTAAAATACCAATGAAGACATAAATAAGGATAAAATAGTCAAGGGCCACTCATCATTAATGGTTTCTTAAGGAGCGTGTTGAAGAGAAACAGGACAAATAAAACGAGACGAAGAGAGTAATTGAAATGTCATAGAGAGAAATAACCAATAGTTTAGACACAAATTCTGTGATTAAGCATAAATATATTTTTCTCCGAAAGATTGTAAAAAATAATTAATTTTATCTTGAACTTATAAAATAACAAATAATTTAAGATTAATATTTATAATAACCCAGACAAATAAAACGAGACACGGAGTAATTAACATCCGACTACGGAACAACAATGGTGAATTTGAAGTAAAAGCTAATTTTACTTTTGTTTTCTCCATGATCCAAGCTCAATCTTACACCATTAATGGTGAAGGGCGGTCGTCAAAGTATAATACCCGATGTGAGTCGGGATCGATTTCCCAAGAGAACTAGCACGTCAAGTGAGAGAATTGCAAATAGATATTCAAATGAGGTTTAGTATTGAGTCCTAGAAGTATGATTTGTTCGATGAAAACTATGATTAATTCTAAAGTGTAAGCAATTAAACGAGTGAGTTGTTCGATATTACTAGACTAGGGGTGCAACCAACTAATAGTGATTTCCAACCAACAGGTGTCTTTACTTCACTTTCCCAACATAAGTATAATTTTGGTCGAGCATTCCGATAGTGATCTCTAGAATCCTTCCGGCCTAGGAGAGATCTTTTACAGCCCGCTCGTCAAAGCCTTAGTTGAATGCTTGAAGCACTATTCAATGACCCGAGGAAAGGAGACCTCTTCCGAGTGTAACTCCTTTTAGATGAGTTAGTCTATATGAATAGCCTATCAACTCAAATCCTCGCCAACTCTACTATTCTACACTAGTTAATCTCTTCCGAGTCTTTAACTAGCAATGTAGACAAGAAATCCCAAATATCATGGATTTTGGGATTTTGATGTTATTGTAATGGGGAGTTGGATAATTGTTACTTGTGTTATGGTTAGTAAAATAGAACACCCATTAATTTTCTATCACAATAGCATAATTACACCCCTAGTTATGAGTTTAGCTACTCATAACTAGGGTTTGAATCATAGTAATAAAGATGTAATGAAAAGATAAAATCATGTTGGACATAAGTTTGAATTGATATATGGAATCAAGATTCAAAGTTACAAGATTAGAAGCTTACAAAGTGATGTTAAGTCTCCCACTTGGCCCTCAAAATCGCCCAAAATATATAGTAAAATATAGTGTAAGTGTTGGTGTAATAAAACCTCACTTTCTTATTTATACTCCTAAGAAAATTACACAAAAAATCTTCTTCCGTCCCAATTGTGCTGACCGCACAATATTGTGCTGACTGATTGTGCTGGCCGCACAATTCCTTGAAAACTTGAAGTAGTTGCTGCTTGTTTTTGCATTCTTGTGCTAAGCATTGTGCTGACCGCATAATATTGTGCTGACCGATTGTGCTGACCAATTGTGCTGACCACACAATATTGTGCTGACCAATTGTGCTGACCGCACAATATTGTGCTGACCACACAATTGGGGTCTTTTTCAGCATTGTGCTAAGCACTGTGCTATCGCACAATATTGTGCTGAGCTGCACAAATCCTTGAAAACTTGTTCCAACTTGTTCCATTTCGCACGACTCCAACTTCGACTCGAATCGACCTTTTTTTGTGTTCTTTCGCTCAGTTTCTGGCCTCGAGCGTTAAACTAAGTAGCACCTGGAATCACGCAACTTTACATAAGAATTGGTTGTGAAATTAGCTTAAAAACACATAAAGTTCCTATAAAGGAAGGCTCAAAGTCGGTAAAATGCCGACTTATCAACACCCCAAACTAGAACTTTTGCTTGTCCTCAAGCAAAACACACTTCAATGGTCCCCAAGTTGCAATTCATCAATTCATGCATTTTTTTCATTAAAGCAACAACAAGCCAAAACTCTATTCAAGTTCAACAACTAATGACATTGGTTGGTGCCAACAATTAAGCCAAGCCATGTGAGCATAACTCCCATATACAAAACATTAAAGAAAGCAAACATGCCATGACACAAGATTTTCAAAGTTGCCTCTTCATCACAAGACTTCACTTCTTTACTTGCTCACCTCAATTGAAAAGTGAAACACAAGTCCTCAACTCAACTTCACAAGTGCCCTCACCACTCAAGAGAATATCCCAACCACAAAAATACAATGATAACACAAGTGGGATTAATGATAGGAAGAATTCGCTCATTCTCTCAAAGAAGTTCATCATGCACACTAAAGATCCACAGGCTTGCGCTTCGTGTACCTCTCCACTAATGTAGGAATTTTTGACCCGAAATCAATTAGGACTTGTTAGGGTTGTAATGTAGGCTTTTGGTCAAAGGTGGGGTAAAATAAGGGCAAATAGTGACTACACACCTCCTTGAGCACTACACCGTACAAAAATTAAGGCACACTTCATTTTTCTTGCACTTACACCTTGCTAAATCGAGGATTATACTTCTCCTCTTTATTCATCAATTCTCTTTTTCTTCTTTTCTTCTTCTTCTTCTTTTCTTTCACTTGCTTCTTTTTGTTTCTTTTCACTTTTTTTACTTTTTTTTTATATTCAACTCGCTTTTGTTGCTCTTCCTTTTCATTTATTTTCTTTAATTTTCATTAATTTCCGCACTTTCACCATAACTTGTGCCACCTCCAAACTTAGGCTTTTGCCTAAGTTGCACGTCTTTCAATGCACTCAAGGAGGTAGGGCCAAAAGAGAGGGTTAGTGCCTTAAGCACTTAGATTTGGTCCGGGTTAATAATGTGGTTGCCAAAGGAAAGGATATTAAGCTCAAAGGGGTTGACTAAGGATATAATGCAAGGGTAGGGTTTTTAGATTACTGAGCGGGCCAAAGAGAGCCTAAAATCATTTTTTAAGTCAAGCATCACCTAAGATTTCGCCTCGAAGCACACTTAGGGCAAGTTCTAGATCAAGAAGCACACACATGAACACACCAAAACCCCACCAAACATGGCACATGTAAAGCAAGGAAGACGAGTATATTCACATCCCAATCAAAGGCAATTAAGTATCCAAAGTTTACTCATAGCCTAATGAGAGCTAATTAGTGACATAAGAGCCAAAAGTTGAACTTAAAGATCATAGCACAATTTACCAACTAAGTTTTTCTATTCATTTTTCAAAACAAGCTCACGTGATAAGGATTAAATAATGTGGAACCAAACATGCCGAAAGTTGCTAAGGAGCAAGAATCCACAACTAGTCATCATTATTACAACTAAATACTAAACTAGTACTAGAGATGTCTGGTTCAACACAATTACTTCCTTGAAAAAGAACCATGGCAAAGAAAAACCAAGGAGGTTATTTCAAAAATTTGTGCAACATGGTATTTACAATGAAAATGGTTGTTCGGACCCAAATGAGGCTTTCGCACCCACATGGGATGCCTACGTATCAACCGGGAGTGAATCAGATAAAGAAAAGGTAGCATCCCAAGCGTAGTTCATGGGAGTACCATGTGTTTTTATTTTTTTTTCTTTGTTTGGATGCTAAACATATATGTACTAACAACTTAACATAAACACATTTGTACATACATCAAACATAACACCATGTCATGGTGACATGACATTCTTTAAGTACCCACCCCCCAAACTAAAAGTATGCATTGTCCCCATGCACCTAAAAGTTATGAAAGCATCTAAAAGAATGAGTAAAAGAATGTTCCCTGTCATAGCTAGCCCTCAGTGGCTGGTAGAGAACTGGATGTAGCAGCAGCGGTGGACAAGGGACCCTCAAGGGTCGGTGGAGAGATAGATGCCTCAGCAGCAGTGGGACCCTCAAGGGTCGGCTGAGTATCGGCAGGCTCTATCTGGAGTGGAGTGGTAGTGGCCTCATAACAATTGTGCTAGGTAGCACAATGTTGTGCCTTCTCACTTTTTATCATTCTTTGCCCGCACTTTTGAGCACGACTCCACACAATCCCATTCCTTAAGCCACAATTGGACTCCTTTCTTCACATTTGATCAACTTCACACCTACAAACACCATCCACTCAAGAACAAGTGAGGAGCATCATAATATAACTACAAAACGTGCATGAATTTAAACATGGGTTGCCTCCCAAGAAGCGCCTAATTTAACGTCATGGCAAGACGAGTACCAAAATCACACGTTTCTCTCCATTTTATAAATGTGAATTATCTCCCTAATTTTGAATCAAGTTTTTCATTGTTCTTCCGGGGTGGTGGTACAAATTTCAAGGTTCCAAAGGCCGAATAATTCATTTTGCACTTCTTGGCCTTCAAGTGAGGAATGTCATTTTGTTTTCTTGGCATGGCAAACTCAACAATGTACCCATTTTGCTCATCAATGCCAAAGTCATCACAAGGTGCTCGTTCTTCCATTTCTATTGCCTCATGCACACATAGGGTTGAAAAATGAAGTGAATGAAGGCCAACTTTTTTCAGCATCAATGGAACACCAAGTATGACATACTCCTTTTCAACTATGCTAGAGTCTTCATCACAAAAGTTCTTTATTTCCGCTCTAGACTCCAACACAAATTTCTTGTTCACGGCATCATTACCAAATATCTTGAAGATGTGATCACTTTCATGAATTCCCATGATTTGAATTGTGCTCTCTTCCACAAATTCGCTCATTTCTAGCATATCGTTCACTATTTCTTCATGTTGAGCCTTGGAGGCTTCAACCACTTCATGCACTAGAATGTTTAAGACACGAACTTCAAGATCAAATTGGTTCACTCTTTGTCCTAGTTCTTCCTTTTCATGTTTGAGATCCCAACCTTCGATATTTAAGTCGTGAAGGCATGCTTCATGGACTTTTAATTTTCGAGCTTGATCTCGGAGCCAAGCTCGGCTCACAATTTCTTCTTCATCCCAATTGTTCTTTTCTTCAATAATTCTTTCTTGATTTTCAAGCACATCTTCAATGGCGGATTCTTCTTGGAACTCAACCTCATCTTCCATATAACGTCTTTGTTGAAATTTGGCAACATCCTTAGCTTGTTGATCATTGAAGGTGTCAAACAATTGGCTCAATTGAGTTTCCAAGTTGTGAATTGCTAAGCCATTTTGATGGATCGTTTCTTTTATCTCATGAAGGCTTCGGCATTTTCACAATTATTTTTAAGTATTTGCTCCATCAAATATTCCAATCTTTCATTTTCATTGCATTCATCTTGTGAAGTCGATAGGTCCATCTCTTCTTGAAACCTCTCTTGGATGCCTTTCCACTCGGGTTCAAGCTCCATGTTCATGTTTGCATTTGCCCAATCAAACTCATAAGAATCATTAGCATCATTATAAAAATCATTGGAAGAAGAATAAGGAATATTAGGACAACCGTCCCAATGGCCATTTTGACCCTACACTCATGACATATGTCCCACTCAAAGGGTTGAGAAGGTGCACACAACTCGCCCCCGAAAATAATTTGACAATCTTGCCAATGGTGAGGTCCGCCACAATAAGAACAAGAGTCACTCATGTATGGATTTTTAATATGGGACCAATTTTTGGTTCCATGATGCCATTTCAAGATGACTACCACTAATCTAAACTAGCTAACTAACGCAAGTAAATACTACACACAAACAAATATTTACAATTTACAAAGAACATTACTACTATTCACAATTTTAACAAGAACGGTTCACAAAGTTTGGAACTAGCCAACTAGCTCAACTCCTCAAACTACTCTAATACGCCAATTGTTGGTTGTAATTGGGGTTCCACAAGTTCCGATTAGGATTTCTCCTATAAGCCATGTTTCTACTACACAAGGTAAAACCAAAACCAAAAGTAAAATGCTAGGACTAGCGAACTAACAACTTTGATTAACTAATGCAACTTAATATTGAAACCGTAGTTCCCCGGCAACGGCGCCAAAATTTGATCCACGCTCAATCTTACACCATTAATGATGAAGGGCGGTCATCAAAGTATAATACCCGATGTGAATCGGGGTCGATTTCCCAAGAGAACTAGCACGTCAAGTGAGAGAATTGCAAATAGATATTCAAATGAGGTTTAGTATTGAGTCCTAGAAGTATGATTTGTTCGATGAAAACTATGATTAATTCTAAAGTGTAAGCAATTAAACGAGTGAGTTGTTCGATATTACTAGACTAGGGGTGCAACCAACTAATAGTGATTTCCAACCAACGGGTGTCTTTACTTCACTTTCCCAACACAAGTATAATTATGGTCGAGCATTCCGATCGTGATCTCTAGAATTCTTCCGGCCTATGAGAGATCTTTCACAACCCGCTCGTCAAAGCCTTAGTTGAATGCTTGAAGCACTACTCAATGACCTGAGGAAAGGAGACCTCTTCCGAGCGTAACTCCTTTTAGATGAGTTAGTCTATATGAATAGCCTATCAACTCAAATCCTCGCCAACTCTACTATTCTACACTAGTTAATCTCTTCCGAGTCTTTAACTAGCAATGTAGACAAGAAATCCCAAATATCATGGATTTTGGGATTTTGATGTTATTGTAATGGGGAGTTGGATAATTGTTACTTGTGTTATGGTTAGTAAAATAGAACAACACCCATTAATTTTCTATCACAATAGCATAATTACACCCCTAGTTATGAGTTTAGCTACTCATAACTAGGGTTTGAATCATAGTAATAAAGATGTAATGAAAAGATGAAATCATGTTGGACATAAGTTTGAATTGATATATGGAACCAAGATTCAAAGTTACAAGATTAGAAACTTACAAAGTGATGTTAAGTCTCCCACTTGGCTCTCAAAATCGCCCAAAATATATAGTAAAATGTAGTGTAAGTGTTTGTGTAATAAAACCTCACTTTCCTATTTATACTCCTAAGAAAATTACACAAAAAATCTTCTTCCGTCCCAATTGTGCTGACCGCACAATACTGTGCTGACTGATTGTGCTGACCGCACAATATTGTGCTGCCCGCACAATTCCTTGAAAACTTGAAGTAGTTGCTGCTTGTTTTTGCATTCTTGTGCTAAGCATTGTGCTGACCGCATAATATTGTGCTGACCGATTGTGCTGATCAATTGTGCTGACCACACAATATTGTGCTGACCAATTGTGCTGACCACACAATATTGTGCTGACCACACTTAAAATGCCGACTTATCACTCCACTTAGTTTATCACATGTTGAAATATATAAACTTTATTTTATCAAACTTAAAATTTAATGTCCGAAATTACTATTTAAATTAAGGGAGATTTATAAAAATATACAAACCTAACATCAAATTTACGAAAAATACCGATACTTTTTCATTTTACATAACATAGCAATACTTTTTTTACAAAGCGCATACAATTTTCAACAAAACAAGATAAATGAAGTTTTCTTCCTCCCCAAGCTCACTGCTCCAGATTTAGGGTTTCTGCCGCCGGCCGGCTGCCGGTCGCCGGCGGTCAGTCGCCAGCCGGCGGTGGCAGGTGGCCTGATTCTTTTTTTAAAAAAAAATTTGGAAACACAAGCTAATACAAGCATAAAACATATAAAAAAAATACACATTCATACTTTAAGAAAGAGCATATATAACCAATGAAAATACATAAACTTTAAAACATACAAAACATACTCTTATATACACTCACACCATACAAAGACATACAAATAAATATTTGGACATACAAAGACTTATTAACATACATATGAAGCACTGATACACTTAAATACAACTATATACATAAATATACAAATACAAGATCAAAAGTATTCACAAACATACAAACAAAAATACAAAAATATACAATCATACAGTAAAAAAATACAAAAATACAATTATACAGTAAAAATCCAAATAAAATCAATTAGGGATTTTAAAAGATTTTAAAGTATTTTTTATGCACAAAAAAATACATACACATAAATACAAAAATATATATACATATATATACATAAATACACATCCAAAATAAAAACAAAACGAAAAAAAGGGAAGAAGAAGATCGGAGGCGGCAAATCCGGTCGCCGCGGCCAAACACCAGCAACAACCAGATCTACTGGAAGACGAAAACGTGAACAGTAACAGCCTCGCCGGAGATCAGAGATGGGGAAGGACGGGGAGAGGTGGTTGTGGGTGGGTAGAGTGGAGAGAAAGAAAGAAAATTAGGGTTTTGTATTAAGGAGGGAGGGAAATGAAGAAAATGGTATGTATTGTAATATATTTAAAAGTATAAAAGTTTAAAAGTATATATTTAAGGTAAATATTTAAAAGTATCGGTATTTTTTATAATTTAGCTATTAGGATTGTCATCTGGTGTAAATTTTCCTTAAATTAATTTGACTCTTCAAATTAAAATTGTGACAAACAAAGTGAAACTGACGGAATTTTGATAGCTTTTTATTTTTATTTTTAATTCCAACTCTTTTTTTTTTTTAGAAGTGTTGTATTTTAAAACAAATTCCATATATCAAAACTAAGTATTTGCGAGCGGAAAGAATAATTTTGACAAGAAGTCCAAAAATATAATGTTGCACTGTGGCATTGATCACGTCAGCTCCAGCCTATTTAAAAAAAGGATTTTTTACACAAAAGTACAATTTTTTGGACTTAATTACCAAACATAGCAACATTTTAGCAAAAATTACCTTATATAGAGGAAAACACAAGTTAATTACAAATATAGCAACAATATAGTAATATTTTCCCATAACATACTAAACCCTTACATTCTTTCTCCTATTTCCCCCACTATTACTTTTGCTCCTTCCATTTCTCCCTATTTTACTTTTCCTCCCACCATTTCCCTCAATTTCACTTTACTCCTCCTATTTCCCCCAATTTCACTTTTCCCCCAATTTAAACTGTATCAACTCCTGTTTCAGACTGTATCAACTCCGTTTCAAATTGGGTCATAGTGTTTCAATGTCGTTTCACACCGTATCAGACTGTTTTAAACTGTATCAAGTCCCATTGAGACTGTATCAAACTGTTTTAAACTGTATCAAGTCCCGTTTCAAACTGTTTTAAACTGTATCAAGTCTCGTTTCAGATTGTATCAACTCCGTTTCAGACTGTATCAGACTGTTTTAACTGTATCAAGTCCCCGTTTCAGACTGTACCAACTCCGTTTCAGACTGTATCAGACTGTTTTAAACTGTATCAGACTATTTTTGCTCTGTATCAAATTGTATATCACTGTATATACGATGTTTCAGCACTGTTTCAGATTGTTTAAATACTGTATCTAGCTATTTCTCGACTGTATCAAGTTGTTTCTGGACTGCTTTAGCATTGTTTCATCCCGTATCATATTGTTTCAACGTTGTTTCACACTGTATCAATCTATTTTAACTAATGTTTTAGATTGTCCCAACGATGTTTTTAGTGAACAGACAGAAGAACAGAAGCAAAAATAACATGATATCAAGAGGTAATTATTATATATCAATAATTGATTTTAGTTAATTGATCAATTTCAATAATTCAAAAGAAATGACAAGATATTGTATCATGTTTCACACCTTCAGTAGAGGCGTATAGAAACAATAATCGGTGACGGAGACGAAACAAAAATGACAGAAAAAGACAACACAATTTCCACCGGAGAAACAAAATCTCTACCGATTTCAAAAACAGAGAACATGTATGATAAGAATATAAGAAGTTGAACGGTTTCCATTTATATTTTGTAACACGAGATACCAAGGACAAGCTCCCATCTGATGCGAGAGAAACCCCGTAGGTTTGAGCAGATTAGGCATCAGTAGTCTTAGGGATAAGTGAAACGGGCTGGGCCGGGCTTCTTCCCACATCTGCACCTTCTCTGATTGCATCGAAAAACTCGAACTCCGATAAATTCCACCGCAGAAAAGACCATGGCCAAACAGTGACACCTGTCAAAACTCAGACGGGAATCTGTGAAATGAACAACACAGTGGAAGAGGTGAACGATCGTTGTTGGCTTTTCCGATAGGAACCACGGCATCGCTGCAACCGTGAATGACCGATGATGGAGTGTAGGTGGTGTTGTATGCTTGGATCTGAAATAAGAAAATGGGGGTGGCGGCTGGTTTGTTTGAGGGAAGTGGAGAAAGTATTTTAGGGTTTTTAGGAGAGTGGGGGTCAAGTGTAGTTATCAAAAATAAAATGTGTTAGAAAAATAATGTTATGCCTAATTAGAGAAATATTGCTAGTTTTTTGTAATTAAGGATGAAAATTTGTATATTTGTGTAAAAAAACCCCTTAAAAAAGGTAGTATTGCATTTTATTTCCAAGATTATTATTATAACCATTTAATAAGGAATGTACGTTCACAATTCATTACTTTTAACCAAAAAAGAGAAAAAACAAATTTGTACTTTTGTTCGTGTATTTCAGTTTCAGTTGGAATAGGATTTTAGAGATTGATACCCATATCTACCCTAAATCTGAAACTTTGTGTTCAAGATTTGCCTTGATCTCAAGAGATTGAGTCACTCTCTCCCTCTCTTTCTACTTTTACTTACATACACTAACAAACAAAACAACAAAGCTATATTTACGTATAACAAACTTACTACATTATATTTCAAGAAGATGATGGAATCTGATGAAGGGAAGCTATTTGTTGGAGGATTAGGATGGTACACAACAGAAGTGAAACTAAGAGGGTATTTTAGCCAATATGGAGAAATATCACATGCCATGATCATGCATGATAGGAACACTGGTTCATCTAGAGGCTTTGGTTTTGTTGTTTTCTCTGATCCTTCTGTTATTGATACCGTTCTTGGTCAGGACAAACACATCATTGATGGTCGTCCGGTAAGAAACATTACCAATTATGATCACTCACTATGTATATAATATGTTATTGATGACATTCTTGATCAGAACCTGCTAATTCTGATATATCTTGAATTTGCTCGGCCACGGGGCTTTAGTCTAGTGGTAAGAGCTCAACTCGTGATGCATTAAGTGCACATCACGAGTTGGAATCCTTCTTTAGACAAAAAGCCTGAAAATTAAGTGGAGAAGGGTAGAGGGGCGGGCAAAGCCTGAAAATTAAGTGGAGAATGGTAGGGGCTGGCCCTGTACAAAAGATTCTTGAATGTGTATGTATATTTTGACTAGGAGTGAAAACTCTTTTTGTATGTGTGTATTTATATAAATTGTTGAATCTCCTTGGCACAAGAAAGCATTTTTTTTTTTGTTCTTAATGAAATTCCTGCTCCACCACTATATACGATTGACGTTACAAAGTATGAACCAGTTAACTCTAAATCTTGAATCCGCACTACTAATTTCCTCTGGTGTTGTATGTTTTTAAATCAAGCTTGTACATGTTGGTTAACCCGTTCAATTTTTTGTACATTTCAAGATTGATTCCTGACTGAATTTTCTTCTATTATGCTGATGTTTGTATGCTTTCAAAGTTCCAGTATTTGTGTCTTTCAAAGTTCCAATGTTTTTGTTGTTCCTTATGGCAGTTTGGAATTGTGTCATTACATGTATATAGGCCTTTGCAATGGGTTCAGTTTCCCGCTGGTTCATTTTGTATGACGCTATTGGCTCGGCACGGAGTGTAAGATGTTAATTGACTTTTTTAATATGTTAGTGATGATGGAAGAGAATCCAAAAGTAGCTGCCGGAAAGAGAAACCATCAAATAAATTTAAAGTGCAGCAGTTGTATGAAAATAGCATGGTGTCAAACATTTTGAAACGTCCCAAAAATGAAGAGAGTGTCATAGTTTACTTCATTTCCCTTGCTTACTTTAATGATCAGTAGGTTTACTTGTAATTTTTTCTTTTGGATTGTTTGATTAAAACCTTTTGTAATGTGTCAGTGCAAAAGGTCATTTTTAAGGAGAGGAGTAGGAAGGGAAGGGAAAAATTATTCACCTTGTTTCATCTATATTATGTAGAAACAGCAGTAGGTCAGCTTGGTGGCTCACCACATCATCTTAGATAATTAAGGATTCTGTTTCATATTCTTTGCATTTTTAGTAAGATATTCATCCAAACAAAGGATCCAACTTTTGACGATGTGATGCTAACTCTTTCTGGGGAACGCTGGTTAGATGTCTCGTTATTCTTGCTCTTGAGGGCATCTCACTGGTGCCTATGTCCTTAAATCCGTGCCAAGTTACTTTCTTGGAAAAAAACAAAAAGGATTAGTCTGTTAGATTCATGTTCTATATCGAATATGTCTACTCTGAGCTGAAGTCATTCAAAGACATGAGATTCTAGTGAGTAGTGTTGAGTTGCGTGAATTTTTTCCTTGTTCTGGAAGTTCTTCAGCAGTGTTTAAACTTGGTAAATAATCTGCCTGTAGGTCTGATGTGGTAGCTTGGCTTCCATTAGACACTACTGTGTTGCTTGGTGACCAAATTATCTGTTTACTTGTCTGTCTGTTTTCACTTCAAACTCCAGTTTTGCTGTTCAGGTGGATGCTAAGAGGGCTGAACCACGAAAACAACAGCAGAGCTTGAGATTGCAATCTTCTGCTGATGATTCGAAACAGGAAGAGAATTTCAGAACTAGAAAAATATTTGTGGGTGGGCTACCTTCATCCCTTACTGAAGAAGAATTTATCCAGTACTTTCAAGAATATGGTAATGTGACAGATGCAGTAATAATGTTTGACCGAAAAACGGGCCATGCTCGGGGATTTGGTTTCATCACCTATGAATCTGAAGATACTGTTGATAAGGTTCTTCTTAAAAGCTTTCATGATCTAAAAGACAAGTCAGTGGAGGTAAAACGTGCCCTCCCTAAAGCAACAAATCCTGCTGGTAATGGTCATGGTGGAGGCAACTTGGATTATGCTTCTTCTGGTCTTATTAGGTTTCCACAGTCTAATGTTGGTTTTTACACTCCCTATAACGGCTATGGGGGTCTGAATTATGGCTATGGTTATGGTTATGATCTTTATAATCACTATGGAGGGGCAGCTGGAGTATATGGCAATCCAGCTTATGCCAGCTATGGGCATGCTAGCAGCAGCTTGCCTGGTACCATGAGAAACCAGTGGAGCAGCCAGTATCACGGGTATGGTGCTTTATATGATTCAAATGCAAGTTATGGGGCTACTAGTTCGTGGCATGCTTCAGCCAATGGTGGTGCTGTTTCGGCTTCAACTAGCAAATCTCAGACCTATGCTTCTCCAAATGGGAATGAGGAGAATGCTTACAGCATCCACACTGGAAATGAAGGCTCTTTCGCTGATTGTGATGGTAATGAGACTGGTGATCGGCATACAGGTAATGCTCCAAAGAGCAGTACAACAGGGCAACATGAGGCAAATGGGCACGACACAGCAAGGATCTGTGGCAGCAGTAATGGTTCTCCAGAGTTTCCAGATGCTGCTTGTGATTCAGATAAATAAGAAATTCTGGGTTATTGTGGTAGATTGAGGAAACACTGACAGCACTGACCATATCATTCATTATTTATCAACTTCTAAGAATCATTCCGAGAAAAAGTACCCTGTTAACTCCACCAGTTGGACCGCAGTAGATTTTAAACTGGTTGAATTGTTGCGCGTGTATGCAGTGTTCTGCAACAACTACATTTACATTCCTACCATGCAGTGGACAAGTGTTAATCTAAACTTGTGATGCATTGTATTTTGTCATCGCTTAAAAATGTTATTCAACTCAAGTTGCTTCTATTGGTGATTGGATGTTTCCCTCCTACTTGAATGGTTATGTTTCTTCTTTCTTTCTTCCCATACCTGGAGTAGCGAAATCTATTCCTATAGTTGGTTACTTGAAAATGACTTTAGTTTCTAGATACTGGTATATAAATTTGCTTACATTACAATAAGACAGAATTCAGTTAACTGCTAACAATTCTAAGATTTCTGTTTTTGGGTGCTGTGAGGATTGAGCTATAGAGACATGGCATGTATTGAAGATTCTTTCATATTATGGTGAATGAATTGGCAACTAGAGGGCAGTTCTACAAATATGTAGACAGCAGCTGTAAATCTTAGTGTTGAAGTATGGCAAAACTAGCCAATCGTGTGTCTATTATAGACAAAACGGTTAAAGATACTCATCTTTTAACATTATTATAACAAAACAAAGACGTTCCCTTGAAAAATCATACATATGAACAAATCATAATACTTGAAGGATACTGCCAAAGAGCTCTTTTTTGCCTATTTTTGTGACTGGGCGTGTGTTCTTTCCGTATTCTTATTGGGTGACTATTAAGGGCGTAAATCGCTCTTTATCAAGAGATTCTTCATTAGTGATCAATGGCAGATGGAGAATATAGATTCTAAACCTATCATTTTAAAAGCATAATGGGTTAGGTGGTAATAATTTAAACACTGAACCCATAAAATTAAAAAGTTGAATTCGCCTCTATTAGTGGTATACTATTATACTTGAACATGTGAGCATTCATGATCTTAATAGTTTTCTGACCTGTAAGAACCTGCCTACATATTTTTTCTGTTACAGGATTGAGGGATGAGTTTCAGCAGTAGTAAGTAAACAATAGAATTAGTACATACTGCAAATAGAACTGCCTAGAGGAAGGGGAACAGGTGATGTTTATCTGATGATAAATGGTATAATGAATTTGAATTTTCCCTCTATCGGTATAACACTCGTGGATATTTAAGTAAACATGTCTTAGACCTTAGTGACGCATTTTAAAGCGGACAGTATCACTAGCGGGTTGAGTTGTTACATGTACATTGCAGACAACTAATGCATATGGAATCTATTATCAGATTGATTGAGATTCTGTGTATTTCCAACAGTGAAACGCCTTCCTTTATGCAATATGCATTATATTCCGGAAAACTTTACTTAGTGCTCAAAGATGTACAATATTTTGAATCCACACATTATGAAATATATACAAGCCACATAACTTGTCTTAACTAATTGTGTTATAGGCACAAGTAAAGTTTCAGGACTACTCGATTGTTTAGAGTACCATTAACCGGATTAATGTATATATTTTTCCTGAGAAGTTATAACTAAACAAAAGAACATTTCTAAAATAATCCGTCTATTACTTAATCCAAACACATACTTACAATCTTGTGATGAAAAGATGCTGTACAAAGATGTGAAAAAGTTAATGTAAAGACGACAATATCTTGGGATTTGCAGTGCCAGAACTTTTCAAAGTGAATCATTTGTAAAACATGTGATTGTTTTGTGTGATTAAATTTAGTGAACAAACTGATATCCAAGACGGTTGTTTCACTATTTTAGGCAAATGGTCCAAAATCCAAGGTTATTGGTTGTGTGACGAATTCCTTAAAATGTCACTAGCACTCAATTTTTAGCAATATTTTGGTATCACTCGGTTTCATTGATATCATCATTTCAAACCAATTCAATGTAAGGCTGTTGTAATTTTGCAGCTTTCAAAAGTTTCCAAAGACGAGTTTATATTTACTTGGTCGTTAATTTAATATAGATGTCGCACCTTCCAAAAACAACAATATGTGGACAAGACACGCATTTTCAAACCACAACGTAACTTGGAATATAAAACTCGGTTATTTAAGATGCAAACTGAAAGCAACATTTTGAAATTAATTAAGAGGACATGCTAACTAGTATATAGCATTGAAATATACGTAACAAAGAGTCTCCCAATATCATAATGGTTAAGAATATTGAAGCTGAAGAGAGTAGTGAGGATTATACACAAGATGGAACTGTGGACCTAAGAGGTAGACCTGTTCTCAGATCCAAAACAGGCAGATGGAGAGCTTGTTATTTCATTGTTGGTATGTTTTATTTATTGCAAATATAACAGCAGTTATGAAGGAATACACTATAACGGAAACAAGGCAGGTTTAGTTATATGTTTATAACTTTAACTAAACACATTGCCTAATAGCCACAAAGATAAATATTATTCGTTTTTTCTTCGATCCCCATTTTATCTCCTTATAATTTTAAAATATCTCACATGCATTAGATCGCTCGTGAACCTTAAAATGGTAGTACTATGAGACAATGTCCGTTGTAGGTATATACTGTAATGCATTTTTCATCTTTGAAGTAGTTATATAGTTTTAAGCTTAGCTCTTAGCGTTCTCTATGTTTTCCTTTACTGCTAGTACTATTTTCCTTCATATTCAGTCAAGTGTATATGTACAGGGTATGAGATTTTTGAGAGGATGGCTTTCTACGGAATTGCAACAAATCTGGTGATTTATCTATCAGACGAGCTCCATGAAGGCACTGTCAAATCCTCCAACAATGTGACCAACTGGGTTGGTACTGTTTGGTTGACTCCCATTATTGGTGCTTATATTGCTGATGCTCATCTTGGTCGTTACTCCACTTTTCTCATCTCTTCTGCCATTTACCTTATGGTAATTAATACTCTCTTAAGTTGATTGGTTGAGGAAATGCAAACTTGTAGAAATATACCCACATCACCAACTCGCCTTACATAATATTCATATAACTTAGTAATACTCGATGCCTTTCACCATGTGATACATCAGATGGGTTTTCTTATAAGTGAGTGAAAAAATGTGTTTTTATTTTTATTTTTATAAGTGGTACATCGTGGATTTAATGTAAGTTGAGTTGTTGAAGCGGCAGTCCACTTGTGTTTCCGTGACCAAATTTAGGAATTTTGTTAGTATATATGTATTCGTTACAAAGTTAGTTTTATGACTGTAAGTTGGATAATAAGTAAGCCGTAAAATTAACCCTTTGCCAGCATAACCCTTTGTCTTGTTCTTGGACACATTGCAACAGGGAATGTGCTTGGTGACGCTGGCTGTTTCATTAAAATCCTTGAGACCTCCAAGTTGTGGCAAAGGAATCAAAGACATAGACTGCACTAAAAGGGCTTCTGCATTCCAAATTGGCATATTCTATTGTGCTTTATATATAGTTGCTGTTGGAACTGGTGGAACCAAGCCTAATATCTCAACAATGGGTGCAGACCAATTTGATGAGTTTGAGCCTAAAGAGAGGTTTCAAAAACTCTCTTTTTTCAACTGGTGGATGTTTAGTATCTTTCTTGGAACTCTCTTCTCCAACAGTTTCCTTGTTTACTTACAAGACAATGTTGGATGGGGTGTTGGTTATGGCCTTCCAACTGCTGGACTTGCTGTGTCAGTACTGGTTTTCGTGTTAGGGACTAGATATTATAGGCATATAACACCTTCAGGAAGTCCATTCTCTCGGATTGCAAAGGTTCTAGTTGCTGCTGCTAGGAAGTGGAAAGTGGTTGTGCCTAATGACCCAAAGGAGCTTCATGAGCTGAGCTTGGAAGAGTATGCTAGCTCTAGCATCTTTAGAATCGATCATTCCTCTTCTCTTAGGTAACAGATTATCTTATACACATTGACACTATAAAGATATTAATGCAGTCAGTGCATGTTAACTTATTGGAGCAAATAACTTGCCTTATTTTTCTGATTATTAATCTAACTCTATATGGATGGTTACCTATAATTATCTTTTAGGTGACTTGATAGTGTAAAGGTTCTTTCCGATGTTAAATTAAAACTCTAAAACATTTCAAGTGAAAACATTGACAACATAAAAACTTTTCATACTATCGGTGCAATTTAAACGGTTATACCAGGTTAATTGAGTACTACTTTTGCCAGGTTACAATATGGGGCTTATTGTCAAAATTACTATTTTTGCAGGTCAACTTAACCTGCCAGTGAATAAATTATATAAATTGCAAATTTCAGTGCTTAGAACTTAAACTCAATTCTAGATTAGCTAGCTCATTCAATTCAGACCCTATTAATGCTTTGGTTTGTAATTTCTTTACTTGGACTGTATGTGATTGGGATCATGTTGCATGTAGGCCTCTTGACAAGGCAGCTGTGAAAACAGGGCCTAGTTCACCATGGATACTTTGTCCAGTAACACAAGTTGAAGAAGCCAAGCAAATGATAAAAATGCTACCAATACTGATAGCAACTTTCATACCAAGCACAATGCTAGCACAAACACACACCCTCTTCATTAAGCAAGGGACAACATTGAAAAGAGGAATTGGTCCTAAGTTTGAAATTCCTCCTGCATCTCTTACCGTCTTCATAACGATCTCTATGTTGATCACCATTGTTGTTTATGACCGTTTCCTTGTACCTATCCTTCGAAAATACACAAAGAACCCAAGGGGTATCACATTATTGCAGAGACTAGGGACTGGCCTTTTCTTGCAAATCATTGTCATGCTTATTGCAACTTTCATCGAAAGAAAGAGGCTCAGTGTAGCTAGAGAACATGGAATTACTGGGAAAAAACAGATTGTTCCTCTATCTATTTTCTTTCTACTTCCACAGTTTGCCCTGATGGGAGTTGCTGATAACTTTGTGGAAGTTGCAAAACTTGAGTTTTTCTATGACCAGGCACCAGAGAGCATGAAAAGCCTTGGGACTACATATTTTACAACAAGCTTGGGTGTTGGCTATTTCCTCAGCAGCTTTCTGTTGTCAACTGTGGCTGATGTCACCAAGAAAAATGGACACCAAGGGTGGATACTGGACAACCTCAATAAGTCTCATTTAGACTATTATTATGCATTTTATGTTGTCTTGAGCTTTCTCAACTTCCTTTTCTTCCTGGTTGTAGCAAAGCTCTTTGTTTATAACGAGACAAACAAAACCAATGAGTGGCAAGAGGCCATGCAACCCTCAGTTGGCAACTCAATAATCGAAGGAGAAAAGGCAAAAATCTAAGAAGAAAATGCACTGGTTTATTAGGCCAATTTGCTAACCTTTTTCAGCCAAATACCTTACTGAATCTTGTAGTACCAAATTGTGTAACTTCCAGATTTACAAAACTATACTAAGAGCCAAGGCTGTCATCAATGTATCTCATTTTGGGTTCCTTTCCAGTATATTACTGTACACACGATCGACATTTACTTTTGTTTTGGCATTTCATACACAAAATCTTGGAAAGACATTGCTCTAAGATTCAACTATGTTGGCCCAGTGCAGAAAATGTACAACACTTGATACAAACAACAGAGATGCTTTGCTATCATCTATCACATGAAACAAAGTCATTTAGCAGGACTCTTCTACCAAAAGTCATAGTATCTCAGTTGCACAAAAACTTGCAGATATCCCTCCTCAGAAGAAAGGTACCAATTTACATGAAGCAATAGACTCCAGAATCCATGTATGCTGTATGACCTGACAACCAATTTGTTTGGCCAGATGCTCTGCTTCAGCTGATCTTTGCTGCAAAATATTGCTTTCTTCTTCAAATGTACAACCCTGTGGGGGATCACTGTTGTATACAACTAGAGAAGCTGGCTGAGTTTCCTGTGCAGCATGAGTCTGTTCCACCAACTGATCCTTGATGTGCATGATAACTCCTCCAGCCTTCTCAACTAGATCTGACAGGTCACTTTTGTAAGCTGGCACAAAGTCTCCACTCGAATAAAACTTGAAACCATCAAAGAGTTTTGGTGCCTGCCGCAGAAAGGAAGAGTCATTACTGTATATACATAAAAGTTTTCAACATGTGCTACATCAGGAAAAAAAAAAAAAAAAACTAGCCGCGAAACATGTTCTCAAGCAATATAATAACCTATTTTCTCAGTCTCTAGCAATTATCGGACACTTACATTAGTCGAGGCTCTGAGCCTTCCAGCTTTGGGGCCCCCAGAACAACCATGATTGTCTAGGCTTATTTCATAAGGTTCTTCATTCACTGGACCATTTGCTGCAATGCAAGCTTTTACCCCTGCAAATAAATAAGTTGTACTCAGCAACATTTGACCTATGTTACTCGGACTCTTCACATTTGGTGCCGCACCGTGTCGGATCCATATCCGTGTGGGTGTGGGATCCGTATCCGCTTTGGTTAACTGATTTTGGGTATTTTGACCAAAATCAATGGAGAAATTCTAGATAGATTCAATGATTTCTTTAATCAAAATAAAAGTAAGGGGAAATTGAAGGAAATAGAATACCTTGTATTATTGTATATAGAAATTTCTATGTCCTTATTGTATATAGAAATTTCTACGTCCTGATCAATATTTTTTCCTCAAGTTTTCCACATAATATCTCATAATTTAGGTTTTATAACTCTACTTTTAGATTATTGAATGTTTTTAGCCGAATCCTCACGCCCATATCCATAACTGGATCCGTATTCCCGAATCTTAAAATATAGATCATGAAGGATCTGACCTCTAGATTTGCACCCGTATCGGACACCTGCACCCGAATCCGAGTAACTTAGCATTTGACTAATTTGGAACATGGGCAGTTTACTTTAATTAAGCTAATATGATGAAGTAATGATTTTAAATTACAAAAATATTTCTCATAGTTTGGAGAACCAAATGAACACCTATTTCTCAAAGATTTAAATGAAAGAAACAGTGCATACAGTCCATCGTAAGGATCCATTTTCCACTCAAAATTGCCATCAGAACTTTAAATGTTCTGGTGCATGCACCCTTTTCATCTGTTGCTGCAACAACATGTGTGACATTTGGTTTCCAAAACTTGAACACAATGGCACCGCACATATTAGCAAAATTCACCAACATAAACTGCAAAAAGATCAGAAAAACAATAAAGATGGACTAATAATGTATGAAATGCAATATTTCAACTAAAAACTCTCAAACAAAAAGAATTTACACTGATTCATTTTACTCCAATTGGTGTAAATAAATAAAAGTAAACATATCAAAATAAGCAGATCTTTTACACACTGGTACTTCCTGAACATGCATCAACCAGGACTGAGATTCTGAGACAATTCAACTTAATATTTTTTATAACTCAACTATCCACAGACATAGATAAACCATCTACGAATGACCATCATAAGTTGACTACTCCAGTATACCAGAGAGCTGAAATAGACAAAGAGCTTCTGCCTGGTAGCATGCCAGTTAGAAACCTTGCCCATGATTGATAAAAGGTCCGCGTCACTTGTAAGTACATTCATGATTGTTGAGACTGACCAAACAGTCTTAAAATAGATACATGGAACATATGATAGAACTAGCAGATCACATTGTAACTGCAGAGAGGATAAACCAACCTTCTCTTCTGAGGATAGAGCAGACCCAGAAAGAACCCACTCTTTGGGTACATCAGATGACTTTGCCCAAAAACTCAATTGCTCAGTGGTTCTGCAGGCACAGTGGTCAAAAAGGAAAAAAGAGTTACCAAAGTGCATACAGATGAGGACAAATGCCTTGCATATTCTAATTAAGTATACATATCTAAATTTCCCTTTGATTGATTTAAAATGTTAAAAGAATATGCAAAAACTATTAAGTTTGTCATGTATTTAATGAATCAATGCAAAGCTTTCCAATTAAGAAACTCTAACATTCTATGGCTACTCTCCTGTACCAGCTTATTGTGTTTCAGTAAGTTCCAACAGATATGCTAGCCAACTTCTTGACAGGGATATTACATCAGTAAAAGTCTAGAAGAAATAAAAGATCAACATTTTCCCCATTTAACATTAATGGACAAACCATATTGGACTACCCAGTCGAAATAGTTCCAGCAGTTTTAGCTAAACTAATAAATAAAAGTAAGCAAAGCTTCTAGTGTACGTAGGTATGTAAAGATACTCCTATTATATATTAATATCTTAACACGCTCAGCTTCACATAACATTTAAATGAGATACACTTTCTTATCAAAAGCATAGTGAAACCTAATTATACCAGCAATTCAGGCAGTTCCATATGGCTTCAACTTTCCAACTAGCAACAAGTGTGGATCCACTACATGTTTATGGGAAGTGATACCGATACTTTTGAAGGAAAAATAGTAGTGCAACATATTTACAGAATCAGCATAAGAGATTGATAGTATTAGGAAGGTTTCGACACTTTCAAACTTATCAGCACTAACTCAAGGAGCTTGAGAGGAGTGGGTGGATTAAACTGGTAACATGCAGATTTTAAGGAAACAAAAATATGTTTCATCATTCATTCATTCTCATCGACCGCCTTTTAAAAGGTGACAGAAACTACAAAGAAGTGCCACAATATACACTCTTCTTACAGAGGAGAAGTCTCTCGATGCATTTCCCTCCTGAAGAGCTTCCGGGACTTTGACTTCTGACTTGGAAATTTAACAGTTTTATGAACTGGGCACAGCATGAGAAAGTCATCCTGTAATTAAAGATGTAGACTTTCAGGGAAAAGAGGAAGGTGAAAACTTTACAGGGCTCAAATTTGATAAATTCATTAACTATCTGCACTTACTTACCATATCCCATCGGCAATCCTTGATTTCAAAGGCACAGGGCACATGATAACTCCTTCGACAAGACTTCACATAACAGCCAAGTGCTGCACCCTTCATGCCACAATTGCTACACTTGAGCTTTGCAGCCCTTGTCACTTCAGTTTCCAAATTCTTTACAGTATCTCCATCATAAAATACTTGAGGTGTCCTGTAATCGATGAAATTAAGCTAAAAGGTTTCCAGTCAAACTAAGTTGTATCAACAATCAAAGTAGTTGTGTGGTTCACGAAATACTGCAGAATCCCGAATGATCAATGAATGCTATTATGCATTAGTAGTGGAGGTACAAGTCTTCTACTGGAAACACCCTATAGGCATTGCCTGGTTGGTTCCATATAATTTCAAGCAGTATCTGGATTGTTCAAACTTGATTCACTAATTAAGCAGCTTCATAAGCAAAATATATTATGATGTTCAATTGTAAGAATCAAATGTTATCTTTTTTTAAGGTTATTATAGTTCTAAAAGTTCCTTCTTTTTTTTTTTTCTTTTTTTTTTTTAAAATTAAGCTCGAATTGTCCATAACCATCTGTTACAGCTAAATAATTCAATCATAAAGATGAAGGAACAAAATAATTCAAGCTGACATCAACTTTTTCCATCTCATTCAACACCTACATAAAGAAAGATAAGTGATTGCACAGGATACAGCATTCACTTAACCGCACATGTTAAGATTTCCTTTATCAGTTGTGCAGTCATAAAACAATATATTATATTACAATATCAATCACATACCAATCAAAGCATTTTTTGTGCACACAAATGACTTTGGAATGAGAAGTGATATTTCCCACCACTTCCCTTCCATTTTCATAGTACAAGAACGGTCCAGTTCCCTGCAAACATTTAACAAAAAACTGAAATTAATATTAAGAATTGGTTAAAAGTAGCAGAATATTTTCCAAATAAACATGTGAATGAACAAAGGATGTGGATCAAGAATAAGTAGATAATTTTGCATATGATAGCAGTGGAAGAGAGTATTTAAAAAATTAAACAATAGAATAAAAGCAGCCAAAAGTTTGAAATTTCTCATCTCATATGCAGCACACAAACACACCTCTGTGGTCTTAGATGAATGACAGAAAGCACAAACACTTCCTTTTAAAAGATGTTGATCTGAAACTGCTTTTGGCTGAGCAACAGAAGGAGATTCACTTATTTGGTGCTCCAAATTGCAGTTGGAATTAGCAATAATTTCAGAACTAGGATATCTTTGTTGTAAGGCATTAGCACTAAAAGAAGGAGATAAGGATTGTAAGGGGTTAGCACTAAAAGTAGCATCCAAGCTCTTGTAAATGGCTACCATACTTTCCATGTGTGGCGCGGCCCTTATTTCTGCAAACTCTCAAGAAAGACATAATTAATAATCTTAGTCATAAAATCTCACAAACTTTTATAAACAAAAGCTCTTATACCTTCATGCAATCATACCAAGTTTCATTCGAGAAAACGCTATCTAGGAGTCTTTACATATATGACTAAGTCAATCAATGGAATTAGTTTTATTTAAAGGTTAATTATTACTAGCATATTTTAAATACTTAAAAACACAATTTTCTCGCTAAAGCAGAGAACATGATTTGTACGTTGTAAGCCAAAACAGGAAAAAACTTAAAGATAAAAAAAGTAAAACCATCTATCAGCCAATTGTAGCTCAATCATGCTAATTAGGGCCATTTATATGAATTATCCATGCCCACTACACTCGATTTGCGCTCATTTTGTTTCAATAACGGTATACCAAAGACAGAAAAGAAACAAAGAAACAGGCAATGTGATAAAACCAAGCTACAGCACCTTGATCAACGTATTGTTGTTTGCATATAGGGCATTCAGATCCAAACTGGGGTGACCTTGGAACACAAAAGCTGCACAAAACAATTAAAAACATGGAATCAAATAATCAAGCAATCACCAAATTCAAGATTATTTTTCTTTTCTCAATTCCCACCAAGTGTCCAATACACCCTTTGGGGCCTGAGTAATCCAGATTCGCACCCCCTACCAAAGACACCTCCATTCTCAGTGCTCGAACCCGAGACTTCTAGTTAAGGATAGAGGGGTACTTACCACATGACCACAACTTTTGGTGATAATTAAAGATTCAAGTAAGAAAATAATACCAAGAAATAACCCTGAAATGAAAACTCACTTGCAGAGTATATGATCACATGGAAGCAACATTGGTTGAGTCAGCAAGTTTAAGCTGTAAAAAACACCATATAAGAACCCCACAAAATATAAATACAACAACATGCCCAGTGTAATTCCACTAGTGGGGTCACAAAAATATAAATATAAATGCAAATTTAAAAATAAAAAAAAAAAATAAAAAAAAAAAAAAAAAAAATCCTCCCTGCATGTCATTTTGTTTGGCAGTATCCTTGGAGCAACAAATAAGGTTGTCTCCGTGTAAACTATAGATCAAGGGTACAAGCCATGGAAACACTCATTGATGCATGATAGGATGTGTACATCACACCTCTTGGGGGTGCGACCCTCCCCGGACCATGCATGAATGCGAGATGCTTAGTGCATCGAGCAGCCCTTTTATAAATAAACATACAGTTTTGCTTTAATTGCAACATTTCCTAAACTTTTTCTGTACATTCTGCAAAATTTACTCAAATATCAAGTAAGGACTAATCTCCTAATTACTTCAAGAATTAAATTAATTGTAAAAAAAAAAAAAAGATAATATAAAAAGAGAAAGAAGGGGGTTATACCAAGAAGGGCATTTAAGTTGAAGGCCCAAATTTTGAAAATTACGAGTCCATGGATTTAAGTGTGCCATTATAGTTTGCACAAGAAGCTTAGTAAATGAGAAGGGGGATTTTTCTTGGTTAAGATGTGATGGTTACTGATTGTTTTGACGGTGGAGATCGTTGGCGCTCCATTTGTTTTTCAGGAATTTAGCTCCCGCTTCTTTTGTTTGCTACTACAATCTCATTATATGCTTCCCCCCTCTAATTTCAGTTGTCCATTTATCTCAAAAAAATTATTTTAAAATAGTTATCATTTTAAAATTCAAACTTATATTGTTACTATAGTTGTTTCAATTATAACCTTAGTCATTAAAGAACCACTAGTTCTTTTTACCAACTTGAATGTGATCATATCTATTGGAGTACTATTATTCAAAGTAATATAGATTTGTGTTATATGTCCACCTACTTAATTCATGGATGAGATCATTTTATTCCTAACAATTAAATATGGTAGTGTAATTTTAAGTAAATCAAATACAATCAACCAAACGACACATATTAAGAAGGCAAAAGTAATCTAGCATAATTACATATAAACATGAAATCCTTTCCGAGAGTCGAGGAGCAAAAACATTTCAAGATAAAAATCTACTATGATCGATGTTCGTTTAATTTCTAGTATATTGAAGTGGATGCTATTCTGGGCATACTGAATATGTCAATTAGTGAATCCCATTATCCAATAGTTGTTATGTCAAGATGAAGCGAATGATGCTATTTTAGTTTGTTAGATATTATTTGTCAAAACCTTACTTAAAAGATTAAGAAAAGATTTTTGAGAAAAATAAAAGATGTTAGCAAGATAAACTTGGAATTGCACTTTCCCCCTAGCTCTTTTAAATACGTGATCTCTTTGGAGATGTTCATATTTTTTTCCAAAAGAGACAAAGTTGTGAACTTTTTTGGCGGGTAAGACGTAAACTAGTTCACTTCCCCGCCATGATAGTTTTTTTTCATGTTTATATGTAAATATGCTAGATTAATTTTTTCCTTCTTAATAGGTGCCGTTTGGTTGATTATTTTATTTTTAAACTACACTACCATATTTAGTTGTTAGGAATAAAAATGATCTCATCAATGAATTAAGTAGGTAGACACACGACACCAATTTATACTACTATTAAATAATATTGCACCAAATAGTAATGGATAGGATCTCAGTCCCTTCTTTTTAGTATTGTTCAATTTTCAAAAAACATTCAATAAAGTTAATTTTGTAAAATATAAATTGTATTTATTGATTTTCTTAATGGATGTGAAAAGGTTAAAAGGGACAACTAAAATGGGACGGATAGAGTAATTTTATTCTTATTGTCATTGACTTTTTGTTAATTAGTATTAGCACTTAATTAATACTTTTGGTATTATTTTTACTAAGTTTTGTTGAGATATTACGCAAAGTAATTTGTATCTTGAGATATGTATATGGTACTGTTGTTAAGCATATTTTATTGATAAAGGTTATTCGCAGTAGTAACTAAAAGCATAAACAACTTATAGCCTGTTTGGCATTGCTTCTCCAGAGCCAAAAATGTTTTTTTTTTTTCAAGAAAAAGTACCTTTTTTTAGAATTTTGAGGTGTTTGGCAACAAAAAAAAAGTACTTTTAGATAGAAGCAGAAGCAGTTTTTTGTTGTTGGGGAGAAGCTATAAATATCTGCTTAGCAGAAGCAGATTATCAATTTTTTCAAGACAAAAATATCCTTACTAAAAATTCATATTTACCAAATTATCCCCCACTAATTAACCATATCTCTCTATAAATAAATTATATTTCTCTTTTTTCCATTTTTTCCCACTATATACTTTTACAAATCTTCTTCCTCTTAGTACTACTTTTTATTTCTAGTTATTTCTACCAACCGTATATAGGATCTCCTAGCCTTTAAATCATTTTTCAAAAGTAAGTAATTACTAAGTAGAAATTTTTAATTCAGTTATCACTTCGATTTGACTATATTTTATGTTGTTCAATAGCTTAAATTTATATATTTTACTTTATGTTTTACATTTTAACTAAATAATTTTTTTAATTAAAGTCTTTTATGATAAATATTTAAAAAAAAATTATTAATTCAAATGTAAAATACATTTGGATTGTTGGGATATACTAATAACCATGCGGTTTTAGTTAGATTATTCCCAGTTTAACAATTGGTTATTCATTTACTAAAGATAATGAATTATTATTTATTTAGATCAATTGTGTCATGTGTGTCCTATTATTTATATAGTAGTTGATTTAGTGTGTAGAGCCAAGCTTATACACGGAAGATTAAATCATCGGTTCTTATAAATAATAAAGTAATGTTCACAATCTAAGATGAAAATTGGACAAAGCCATCGGTATGATTGTAGTACAAGATTATATATAATTTATCTTGATTATGGGAATGGTATAGTTCCAACTTCTTGTGCTAGTGCGCTTTGTGTGCATTGAACGGACCAAGTAGAGATAAGTATTTTTATACTGACTATATAAAACAAACTCTCTAGCTCATCAAATGTACTTATACTCTTAATCTTGATATAGCTATTATTAGTGGTGTATATTATTCATTGTCTTGATTTATCAATAGGTGAGGTCCAAGATATTTGGGTCAAATAATTCCTGATAAGTTGGATAATGATAATATGCATTTGCGAATTAATAGCTAGTTGATAGAATCCATGTCTCGTAATAGAGATTGATGACACCCCTTTATGAAAGCTTATAAGTTTCTATGTGTAAATCTGGCCAGTGGATTTTGTATCCGGCACATGAGATAAGTTAAGCGGAAGTCTAAAGAATATTCATTTAGTCAATATATTGAATTGTCAGTAATTTAATATAATTGATTGGTGTCTGTAATCTTAACGTGGGGAGTTAAATAAGATTTGATGGAAGAATTCGAAATTCAACTGAGGAGTGCAATTACGAATTTCTAGTGGAAATAATTTGTAATTTATTATGGAAAGGTTAATTCTAGAAAAAAAGAATTAATTCCATAATTGGAAGCCTCATTAATTAATTATGTGGTCCCTGTTGTGACCGAATCCAATTAGGACTAGGAGAGAGGTTTCTTGGTGAAAAAGAATCATAGATAGTTTTGGAAAAGGGTTTTACCCTAAAACTATATAAGGAGGATTCTTGGCCAAAAGAAATACACAACACGAAAAACCCTAAATAGTTTTTCTCTCTCTGAAACACTTGTTCCACCCAAGTGGTTATTAGTCTGGGTATTGTTCGGGCACACGACAGAAGATCATGGAACTGGAAGACGACCCCGTAGATGATCCCGCTCGTGATTGAAGATTTGTTTCAAGGTTGAAGTCACACTTCAAGAGGTATTTCGTTTTATGTTTATGTAAAACTTAATAGCCTGCTAGTTTGTCTAGATTACATGTGAGTTCGTGATCCTGGAATTGCTTCCACTGTGTTTATATTCCTTCATGGATGTCCGTTTCGTAATTTAACACTCAAAAGTACTTTTCGTAAAGATTAATCAAACACAAATTATTTATCAAAAGTGTTTCTCCAATGAATTGTCCAGACACAAACTGCTTATTATCTAAAAGTACTTATTTAAAAAGTACTTCTTAAATTATGCAGTTTTTTGCAGCAATCCCAAACAGGTTTTTAGAATACTTTAAGAAAAAATCTAAGTCGACTAGAAAAGAAGGTAGAAGAGCTTTTATATACTTGTGTCTGTTATAGAAGATGTAAATGCATATAGGTGAAGAAAATCAGAATTTATAATGGGTGAACAAATGCCATAAATAAATATAATTAGAGCTAGTAACGGCTGGAACTTTAAATTAAATAAAGGGATAATCACAAATATATACAACTCTAACACCAAAATTACAAAAAATAACAATATTATTCCAATTTACATAAAATACCAATATTTTTTTACCCATTATATACAAAACCAACAAAATTAACAAATTAGGGTTCCTCCTTCATCCTACTGCCCCCCCCCCCCCCAACTGCCACCACCCTAGGCGGCGCCGCCGCCTAGTCACCGCCGGCCACCCACCGGATTTTTTTTTTTTGTATCTAAAATATGAAATACACATATAAACATTGATTTCTCTTTGAAAATACACTTGCAACATACATATAAACAAAAAATACATGTAAATACACAAAAAAAAAAAAAATTTACATACACTAGACACACACATATATACAAGGATCTACGGATCTACAAATTACACATACAAATTTATGTATGTCACACATACACTCGACATACACACAAAAACAAACACAAAACATACAATAGATGCTCAGATATACATGTTCATACAGTAACATACACGTTTATACACTTGTGTGCTGAAAAACATTACATGTATATACACGAACATACAAATACATACATCTGCATCTGAATATCTGAATATGTATATTCAAAATCAAAAAAAAGAATGAGGAGAAGCAGATCTGAAGAATATATAAAAAATACATATATATACATAAAATACACACATATACCCATACAAAATGAAACAAAAGAAAGGAAAAAGAAGAGAAGATAGAGAAACAGGAGGCTCTAGTCTCGCCGGAGGTACTGTAGCAGCGGCAGCGACGGAAAACTGAGGGTGGGGAACGACGGGAGGTGGGTGGGTGGGAGAGAGGGTGGGTGGAGGAGTGGGGAACGACGGGAGGTGGGTGGGTGGGAGAGAGGGTGGGTGGAGGAGAGGAGAGAAAGAGAGAGGGAGAAGTTAGGGCTTTAGATTAGAGAGAGAAAGGAAAATAATAAAATGGTATGTTTTGTAAAATTCATACAAATGTCGTTATGTTGTGTAATTTCTTAATAATGTCGTTATTTTTTGTAATTTCACTGTTTAATGCGTCAATTAGCGTAAAAATATCATAAATAAATATGGTACTATAGCACATTAACTCTTTAGAGGATTACCCTCGACACTTTGTTACTCAATGAGGGATTCTTCCATTTTGAAATATTATCTCATATATAGGTTTATGTGTTTATTCCCTTTCTTAATAAATTATATCCTCTTTCCTTCATTATTCAACGGGGAGATGAAAAATAATGACCACATCCTTCATTGAGCTTAGATGAAGGCATATAAGCCTATGGTAGATTGTCAATGGCAATCATTTAGCGGAAACATTAAAAAAAGAAATTCTTATCAATGTATAAATGTCCAAACGGATATGTTATGAGAAAGGGTCACAATTACCAGCATCATGTCATGTATGCACAAAAATGTATTACTTGATGTAGGATAATATGTATAACAAAATATTGTATATTACCAATATAATACGAAGATAAAAATATAATGTAATTTTAATATCATATTTTTTGTATTGTTGTTCTCTTCATAAAAATTTGAGGAAATGATTCAACATAATCCTTACCATTTGAATAGAAGAAAAATGAGTCTGCAAGGATTTCTTGTGTTTTATTTTCATAACTCTTACGTGTCAAAATAAAAATCTTGTGCGAGATTTGTGGGAAATAAACCTACACAAATTTTGTAATGAGCAACAAAATCAATTATTATTCACCATATAATTTTCTTCATTATTTACACATAACTAGCTTGTGAACCAAGTAACCTTTTATGTATTGGATTGGATTTGGATATACCAAGTTATTCTATTCGCTTAATTCCAATTTGAAAAGGAAAAGAAAAGAAGAGTGGACATGAAGGAATAATTATATATATATAAGAGGAAAAGGATGAAACTAATTATTCATTGGAACTCGTCTTTTTTCTTCTTCAACTAAGTATTAAGTAGGTAGGAGTAATAATTATAATGGGCAGTTGTGATTCTGAGCGTCGCTGTGTTTTTGTTGGGAATATACCATATGGTGCAACTGAGGAACAGCTAATTCAAATATGTGAGGAGGTTGGCCCTGTTGTTTCCTTCAGATTAGTGATTGATAAAGAAACTGGGAAACCAAAAGGTTATGGATTCTGTGAATACAAGGATGAAGAGACTGCCTTGAGCGCTCGTCGCAATCTTCAGGGATACGAGATACATGGCCGAAAGCTAAGAGTTCAGGGTCGAGGTGGACCTGGTATGGTCACTAGTGTTGATCCCAAGAAACACATCGGCCGACCAGCTGTCCCAATAGGCATGTCAGTTGCTGAAGCCGTGATGGCGAGAGCTCTAGGCGCTGCGCATACTGTCAGCTTGTTCAGTCACTCTGGAGTAGATGATCCGTTAACACTATACATGTCCAAATTGTCCAAGAGCTACCTTAATGATGTTATGTCCGAGTTCAAGACAATGTGTACACAAAATAAAGAAGAGACACGCCAACTGCTATTAGCAATTCCGAATTTGTCCAAAGCTCTTTTTCAGGCCCAGCTAATACTGGGAATGGTAACCCTGCCAAATATTCCGCAACCCGCTGCACCTCAGCTGCAGCCAGATAGTCAGCCAACTCAATTTCTTCCTGGATTACCCCCACATCCTCCTGTGCTACCCCAGGCACGGCCTCAGATTCAGCTGCCGCAACCAGCGCAGACCCAAATTTTGCAGAGTCACTTGCCGGCACCTTCCGGAATTCCTCCATCAATGCAACCCCAGGTCAATTTGTCAATTAATCCACCACTTCAGATGGTAACGCCCTCTTCGGTAAAGCAGCAAATGCAGCCTGCTTTCTTACAACAAGCTGGGCAAGTTGCGTCTACCAATTTTTCATATAATCAGCTGAGGACAACAAATACACACTATCATCCTCCATCGTTGACACATCCCCTATTATCAGAACAAGGTTTTCAGGGAAACCCTTCAGCAGTTTCTGGTGTCTTGGATAATATGCATAAAGGCTCTCGGCGACCCCAGGCTCCTAATAATTCATCTTTGATGACCAAACCAGCTTACTCTTCAGCTTTGCCCGAGGTAAAGAGAGGGGCAACTAATAATCTAGATCATCTGAGTCGGCCTTCAAAACTGCCAAGACTAAATGATGGGACTAATTATGTGTCGCCTGGTGCAAGTGTATCTACGTCCCTGTCAGGACCCTCGACTCAAGTTTCAGCTGCAGAGGAAGTGTCAAACTCTGACAAACTAGATAGTCAGCCGCAGCTTCCCCTGGAGATTGAGTCTGGATTGCTGCAACAGGTACTGAGCCTTACTCCTGAACAGTTAAGTTCACTGCCATCAGATCAGAAGCAGCAGGTCATTCAGCTTCAACAGATGCTTCAACTGGCAACACAGCCGAATTCCTAATACATGTGAAGATGCTGTCTTCGTCGCCCCTCTGAAGTATTTGTGCAGAAGGGCATGTTGTCTCTCAGATCATTTTCCATATTGTAAAGTGATTGATTTTCGAAGAATGTAGCATAGGATCAGAAAATGCACTAGAGGCTATTGTATTCATGTAACGGTTATGAGCAGATTGTTTTCAAGATAAATGAAGGAAAGAAGGAAGAAAATTGTGTCTCCAAATATACATAAAAATTGTGTCTCCAAATATACATACACACCAAGTTATTTGCATTATTGCTAAAAAATGCGGGAAAAATGTCATAAAACATTGGAAACCATACTAAACTAGACGAATGATCTCCTATGTCTTTTTATAATTCGAATAGAAGAAAATGATCTTACAAAGATCTCTTATGTTATTTTGTACTGTGTATTCCCTTTTACCTTTTCGAGAGCAACAGTTCTCAGAGCCAACTCCAGGAGTATGAATTTAGTTTTGGTTCAGAAAATCCAGATAGCTACTTTGAACCATTCTTTACTTCTCAATGGGACAGAACAGAGAACTCTGAGTTCAAACTTATTAATTTGCTTTGTCCATGGTAGTTGCCTCAGTTCTCATTCTCGGACTTAGAAGCGTCAAATTCCCAATTAACTGCTTGAATATCAGTATACAATTGTAAAAATTTCCATAACAATTGATGACATCTCCAGTCCAGACTTTACGGCTTGCTTTCATTTCCTTCAATTTCAACAGACTCACCAACAGAATTTGCAACATAACTTTCATGACAGTTATTTTCTTCTTCAACACCTGCATCACTTTCCTTAGGTATAGTACTTGTTTCTGAAATATTGATACAAGATGTAACCTCTGGTGCATCCAGGGGTCTTAATAATTCTGCTGATTTATTTGTACCACCGCTCTCAAATGATTCACTAGAGTTGTGTAAACTTAGTTCCTTTGTTTCTTCATCGATATTATAAATAACCTCAATGCTCAGTTTTTCCCTTTGATCAAGTTCATGCAGCTTCTGTAGAGCTTCTATAGCAGTCTGTGTTGCCCATCCATCATAGCTCGTGCGCCTGTGAAAGAGCAAGGCAATTTGCTGAAAACTTGAGTTGCAAAACTGAACCAACCAGTTCCCACCCAAAAACTAAACAAAATATCAACGCATGGGAGATGAAAGTTTCTGATCACCATCATAAAAGAAAGTAACCTTTCAGGATCCATCCCAGCAGAGAGGAATGCTGAGTTCATTCGAGATTCATAATCCAAATAGGCATCCATGATAGTATCAGATAAGTATCCTCCCCATTTAGCAACTTCAAGAAGAAAGTGGATGTCAAGCGTAAGCTGTTTAAGATTAAAAAGATGAGTATTAGAAGATGAAGCATGAAAGCAGATAAATACATCTATTACGTGGTGTCAAAACACAGGAATTATAGAGCTTTTGTGATGCTCATCTGAAACAGAAACCAAATGCTTCTCTTATTTTCTATGCAATAGAGCAACTGACCAACTACCACACATTTATGATATTGAATTAGCAAAGGCAGGGTAAAGGGTGTGGTGTCAAAGCTATTCCTAGAGAAAAGAAATGTGTATACCTGTATAAATCTTTCATTTGGCGAATGCTCTTCAGTGGTTTTACAGATTTCATGCTTATCCAAAATCATCCCAAACATCATCTCCATTAGCTCACTGAATAGACCCTTTAACCAATTCATTTTGATAACAGTATCCTCAGCATGCTCTTTTAGATTCCTTAACACGAAATAAAAATCCTGGTAGTTTCATGTCCCAAAAAGAAGAAGTTTTAATCCATGAAAGCGGACAAATGATATGCTTTTATCTTTGTATAATCCAATAAGTGGGTCCAACCAGTAATTCATGATCTATCCCCATGAATTTTCAAATTTCAGTAATTCGGAGCAAGGAGCAGATTGTGTTGAATTTGCAAAGTTTTGGTCTTGAGAGTGCAAATTAATGCTCGCAGTAATCAATAGCAAGTCACAAAATAAATGACTAGGCTAGACCAATGAAGTTAGCCTGACAAAGAGCAAATTTGGCCAATATGTTTAGTAAAGGTTTGAGGAATCAGTAAAGCTGCTAATCACTTGAGTTTCAAACCGCGCACCCTTGCCCCTAGGAGATTTCTCGTTTATAAAAGAAAAGGAAATGATGCTCCAGGAATTTTTTTTAAAAATCGTTCTCTTACTATACATGGGAGTCAATCCAACACATGATTGTGTCGTCGTGTCAGATAGTTGTTTTCCAAATAGTCCAGTCTATAATGGAAAACACATACCTGGTAAGGAACTGAAGGCTCCAGACGGGTGCAACATGCTGAAGCAGGACTACGTCTATAATCACTTTCAAATGGCAAGGATTTAAGAATTAATTGCTTGCAGAATTGAGATCTTAGACGACCACAGTTGTCATGAATGAAGAGCTCATAATTATCAATCTCAAATTGCAAGTGGTCGGTGTCATTGAAGGTCCTCCTAATCATACTGGAGAAGATTTGAGCTAGTATTGATAAGTTGGCAATAAGACAAACTTGTTGTTCCACTGACTCTGCAATATTAACTCTTGAATCAACTTCCTCAATTTCTGTCTGATTCATCAGTGCGCTTCCAAGAATATCAGTATACTCCGTGAAAAGATCCAGAAGACCTCTCAGAAGTAAGCCTTCCATATTCAGTTCGACTAGTGGAGATACTTCTTCAAGTACGGCCTTCACAATATGATGAAAGGCTATTAGTTTCTTTCTTTAAATCTTCTTTGTCAAAAACAGTATGCAGAAGTTTGTGTACGAACTTAACTTCAGTTATAAACAATGAGATAAACAACTAAAGCTGTTATTTCCATTTCGTTATCGAGAATTCGGGAGGGAGTCATTAAGACTTCCTAGATAAAGACACAATCAAATAGTGGTAACAAGCATAATGTATTGTACGTACAGCTATGGCTTAATTTTAACCTAAAGAGTTGTTAACGTGAGGATAAATTACACAAGTATTAACCAGATTCTTAACTCTGAGCACCCTAGCTCCTTGTACTCACTTGAACAGTTCACATACCTGATATGCTATTATATATCCTAAGTTACTAGCAAGTGTTGCTACAGGAAGGGGAAAAGAAATAAAACAAACCTGACTAAGTGTTACGAACTTCCGACCACTGTTAGCAAGCAGACAATATTCTGATAGCTGGCCACTGTTGGTGGAATAACTATCAGGCGATAGAATTCCTGATACTAGATATCTTCCAAGAATCCAAGTATCACATGAGGTAAAGATACCAATGACTTTCTTAAAGTGTTCTACATGTGTCTGTAAGACCTCTTGTATACATGGACGGATATGCTCTATCAAAGATGATCGCAATTCAATTCCATGTGCCTCTAACAGAGAGCAGTAAGACATTGTGGATTGCACAGCCTCCACTGCAGTTGATAGGCCACTACTTGGCTCTACCATGGAAATTACATAATTATTGAAATAAACAGCAAAGGTGGAAGTTTGTTCCATCACCCACCGATGTAATTCTGACTCATAAAGAGAATTCACGCCATGCAAGAGAGTGAAACTTTTAGCTGCTTGGGAGATCATGGAAAATAAAAACTTCGAGACTTCTCGAAGATATTGTCCATGTGAATAAGCCTTTGAGAAAAACAAATCATGTGTGCCAGATGCAATACGTGAATGATAATATTTAAGCAATAATTGAGTTGCAAGATCATTTTCACCAATCCTGTGGAGTCCAATTAATGCTTTCTGCAGTTCAGGTGCAGAAACTCGAGGACTTTCAGCAACCAGTGTCAAATGATATGCAATCATCGATGTCTTCTCTGATATTGTAGAGTTATAGTATATTAGTTCATCCATTAACGGCTTCTCTGCCAACTGGCTATCTTTGAAGAACTCAGCTTCCTTCTCCAAGAAAGAAATAGCTTCCTCCAATTGGCGTTCTGAAAGAAGATCATCCAAAATTTCAGAAACCTCTTTGGTGTGAGCATCAATGATGCTGGACAAAGATGTATAATCTGGTGCAGTTTCTTCAAGTTCTAATTCTATCTTCTCCTCTGCAAGAAACTTTAGAAAATCGCCATTTGTAAGGTCTTTTATGAGCCTCTTCTGTTGTGAAACCTGGTACTTCAGCTGCAATAAATCATTCTCTAGATTCTTTGTCCCTTCAAATATCCTGCCAGGAAAAGAGACGTATAATTGCATTCTAGTAATGAAGGCTGTACACATGCAATATATAACAGATTAATTGGAGAGCGCACTGTAAATAAGGACATTTTGGCAATAAAGCAGGGTTACAAGAAAGACAAGGGCTCATACACCCTTTTTCTCTTATCAGTAGTAGTAGAATGCAGACGGCCTTAAGTTTCTGTACAGCGTTTTTGAGTCTGTTAATTATAGGCCGTAGATATCACATTCAATACCAAGGGGAAGAATGACGATATTGATAGGAAGGACTACAGAAAAAAAAAGGTAAAACAACGTAAAACATCACATTGTTCGATGGTAAGAAGAGCAAATGTCACTTGAGTATTAGAAGTTTCCTTTGAGAAAGAAAAGTCCACCTTTAAGGGAAACTACAGTGAGGACTGGAATTTCCAGCTGGGGAAGGTGAATATTCGCGATACCCTTAAAAAACTTGAACCAGTACAACTGGCATCCTATTCTAGGCATTATCCAGATGCCCTGAGACATGACTAATTTATTCATCAGCTCTCTTGATACTTCAGGACAGACTCTTAATCTATATCTAGTTATAACGCAAGACAAACATGCTCCAGAAAAGTGACTTATAGCCGATAAGTTAGTTCTGTGAGCACAGTGTTGGTGCATTAGCTATTACAGTATATATTTAAAGATTAAGCATAAAGAGCTATCTTTAAACATATCATTGTCAGATACTAGAAGAAGTCACCAAATACAATCAAGATTTAAAAGTAAGTTTCGTCATCGGTTTTATAGAGATAAAAACTAACCCAATAAATGCTGAATAATTAGTAAAGATGATTTTCTGAAAATCATCCTCGGATTCTCTTTTCAGCTCAAGGAGTTCTGAACAAAGATGAGTAATACCCTGCAACATGAAAAACATCATTAGACAAAATTTCTAGGCAACAAGGAGTTCCAAGTGCTTAAAAGGTCTAAAATTTCTAGAATAACATCATGACATTTCCATAAAGTTGGTTGTGTTAAAGACATGACCAAGTATCTCAAACAGTTTAAACTTTAGATGAAAAGATTCACATAGTTCAATTAGATACCACAAATAAAAGGCTTAGCTTTCAAGTCTCATTGTCACCTTCCATCACAAATTAATTTGCTTAAAACATAAACAAAGATCAGATGCGCACATAAGGATCGAAATATTTTGATGATGCATAATTTTTTCAAGAAAAAGACCCCAGATAAAGTGTACAATAAATTTAAGTTTTGTACACCGACTGAGTAGATTTTTAAACCATAAAATTCCATGAACCTAAAACAACAAAAAACTTTTTAAAGCAAATATAATATCGTAACCTGGAAAATGGAGTAAAAACCTGCTATAACCCATCACTACTAACATTATAAATTTTATTTATATTGTCGGTGCATATAACTTAAATTCTTAAGAAAGTGATATTTCCATAGAAGATAACTACAAGTAATTACTCATAATATATTCACTCTCTAACAACAAAAAAACTTTTACAGTTTAGACCTTAGCAGTCATGGACTGGATATCAGGATCAACATCATCACATTGACTGGAGAGAGAGGAAGATTCAATGCTGGAATAACCATCATTGGATTCTTGTTCGGCGCCACTGTGATCCCTGAACCGAAACCTTGATGTTGAAGAAGCAGCTGTAGTACTACTAACAGTGTCCATTAAGATGATTATTAGCGAGAATAATATTGTTTGAGGTGTTGAGTAAAAGACATGTTAATTGTAATATATTTCTGTAAATGGGTCACTCTTGAAACTGCCGAATGAAGACAGGTTGGCGGGCAAATTCCTTCTTCTGCTTTGGCTTGCACGGCATATTTTTGGTCGCACTCTCCTATAACTTGGCTAAATATTTCTTCTAACTTTCAACAACTTCTTTCTATTTCTTACACCCCTACTCAATATGTGCACCCAATTCTTTTAAGGATCATTTGATGATATAAGGATTGTTATGCTGAGATTTATTCCAAATTAGTAATATATATGGATGGATTGTAAAATGTAATGTATGAATTATTCTTACTCGATGTATGATTTGTTGTAAGTAATAAAAGTTACTCTATATAATGTATATTTTAGAATATACTTTTTATTTAAATATTGACTTATATGAAGGGTTATTTTTACCATTTAATGTTTTCAATTCATATATTGATGATTCTTATTTCACATTCTACCCACATGAAATAATACAAAATTCCCACATAACTTATGAAGGTTTATTCGCGCTCTAGAAAAAGTGGAACTAAATTAAAATAGTGCTAAACTTTGTATTGTTGGGTAAAAATTAGCCCGTGTACGTAACACCTTGGAGGCTCAGTTCAAGGTATACCGAAAAGTTGTTTTGTAATTAAAGCCCGAGGCAAACAACGAGAATATTAAAGTTATCAACCGAAGCCTCAATCCACGAGACACCTCGGTGAATGGTCACCTCGGTCGTACTGATGACAACACACATTTCCGAGGTCAGCACCTTGAGCCTCGGTGGACTATTACACTTTCAGCGGGATAACTACCCATGATTTCAGCCCACTAATCCCACCTCCAAAGAATGTGGGACATGAGTGGATTAGTGGACGAACATGGAGGGAACAGCTTGTCTTACACATCTATAAATAGCCTTTCATTTATATTGTAATCATCCAGAAATACATACAAAAACTCTACTAAAATTGTACTCATCGTTAATATTGGAATTTCATCTCTGTTGTTCATCGATTTGTTCAATTTCATCGCTTTATTTCAATACTGATACTTAGCATTGCTTGTAAACCCGTTTCAAATTCGATTTGTTGTCCTAATTGATTAAGGCCAATACAAATTGGCACCGCCTGTAGGGATTCAAGCAATTCCCAAGTTTGAATGATAACCAGTTCACTTTCTTTTGCATTACTTCAGTAATGGCTAACAATGGCGATGATGCCAACAGACACCAGTTACCTCCCGACGGACAAACTGATACGTTCATGCGACCACTTTCAACAGAAAATACGCCCATACCACCGCCGCCTCCGGTAGATCCTTCCTCGTCAGGATCAAATGACCCTTTTCCAAGCGTTTGTCATTCGCTCTTTGAATAACCTTCAAGCGCAATTCGATCAACAAGCGACTTTTAACACTGAATTTCGTAGCTCCTTAGAGACAGTGTCGATGAGAAACCACGCTGCCCTACCGATACTCCACTCGTTGCTCCGAATAGAGGCATCCTGAACTTCGTTCCTATGGGCGCAACCACAGGGGGACCTCAAAATGGAGCCACATCTGGAGGCTCGGGGACTGCACCGAACACCAATCCACCCTACGGGACAGTTCCCAACGTGGCGGAAACTAACTCCTCGGTAGATCTCGAAAAATGGAGAAGAGAGATCGAAGCCCGAGTTGAAGCTCGAGTCGAGAAGCGGCTTGAAAACGTCCCTGGGGTGAGGAAGACCCAAAGGGCGTTGGACATCGACAAATGTAGGCAATTACCTTACAAACCCGAGGCTGCCCCAGTACCAATTCTAAAGCATTTTAAAATGCAGATTCTAAAGAAGTATGATGGCACTACTGACCCAGTTGAACATGTTATTGAATTCATGGCAATTGTGAAAAGAAACAATTTGTCTGAAACTGAAAAAGAATCTATGTTCTTAAAGAAATTCGGGGATACTTTGGAAAATGGGACATTGTGTTGGTATATACCCTAGGAATCTATCTCAGATTTTAAGGAGTTAGCTGATGCATTCATCAAGGCTCATACCAGAGCGCAGAAAATTCTTCAAAGAAAAGAGGATATAGTTGAAGTCAAACAACAATATAGGGAACCCATCAAAGACTTCCTCAAGCGATTTCAAGCCGAGAGGATAGAGTTGCCCCCAATGCGAGATAACTTGGCTATCATGACCTTGTTGAATCCTCCCAAAAAATGCACACAAAGTATGCATCGGGATTTGACTTCAGCAAAATGGGACTCCAAAGGGTTTTCTTTGGAGTCGCCACCTAATTTAAGGATTATTAGGAACCTAAGTCAACTAAAGAGTGCAATTTTATCCCTTATTTAAAGAAAAATATTTCAGAGATTCTTAGGTAAGTGGTTCTATTAAATTCGAAAGAAGGTCCCTAACGGGAGCACTTTCGAAAATCCGCTAAAAGCGGTTAATCCAGCGATTTTCACGAATTTTACTTAAAGATAATTAATTTAGGGTAAATTTTAAATAAAGATAAATAGATAATGAATAATATAATATAAATAAGATAAAGTTTGATTATGCCAATACTTAGATAAATAAACAATAAAATTTAAGATTAATTAAATGGATAATGAGATAATGGTCAATTGATTAATTAATAGAATAAGTATAGGTTAAATGAAGTTAGACAATTAAATAAAATAAACTGGATAAATAATTGGATAATAATAAAGGAGTAATTAATTGATTGAATAAATAGATATATAAATAAGAAAATAAATAACTTAATTAAATAAATGAATACTTGTCAATTTTAATTAAATAAAGGAGTAAATGAATAATAATTGATTAAATAAATAAATAAATATTTAATTGATTAATAAATAATTAATTGAAATTGAATAAATTAGATTAAGTAAATTGAATAAATAAAGGATTAAAATTTAATTGATTAACTAAATAATTAGATTAGATTAGATAAATAAATAATTGAATATTTAATATAATGAATAAAGAAGCAATTCAAATGCGAATTATGATGAGGGTATGATTTTTAGTCGAATTTGTTTTTGCACTCATTAATTGGCAAATGATTCTAAGCATCCGTAAATTAATTGGCGATTCGCAGAGAAATGATACAAAGCATTCATATAAAAAATAATTTAAGTAATTTACAATAATTATTCACAATTCAAATACCATTTCTATTCTACGGAGCTCCTAAAATATTTTTCTAAAGGAGACGGAAAAGAAGGAGTTTAAAAGGTAGAACCCGGATAACAAATTCAACACAAGCCTTGTATTTCACAAGGTTTTCATTTTTCTTTTTCTTTTTACATTTTCGGGGATATCAAGTCCCGAAAATGTGGAGCGGATCAAATAACTTCCAAATGCAAGTAGCCATCCCGTTGTAATCACCTAATTTTGGCACGACAATTCAAAAATAGCTTGAAATAGCTCAAAATAGGCGAGATGATATTTTAGGATTTTCGCCGAATTTTCCTAGAATTTTAGCCTTTTATTTTTAGCTAAATTTTGTCATTAAATGAAAAAATGAAAATTAACTAAAATACTTGTTATGTGTTTAGTTGTGACCTCATATTTTGATTGTGATAATTTGTGTGATTTAAATTCATGAGAATTATGCATATTTTAAAATAATTTGTCTTTAGATAGTTATTTATAATTTCAATCTAGCCCATTTGAAAAGCCCAACCCATAATTTTTGACCCGGCCCATCTCCCTCATTATTCCCCCAAACCCCTCATTTTCATCAATCTCCCCCATTACACAAAATTTTCCCAATCCATTTCTTCACGCGACACCGTCGCCTGAGCTCCACCATTGGCACGGTGGCGACAACACCCTCTCCGGCCAAAATTACTCCTTCCCCGATCGCCCTTCACGTCCTCTATCCGAATATGGCATCAACTTCTCTAAATTCTCGTTGTTTTGGTGTAAATCGGAATTTGAAAGTCGGGTTAATGTTTCGCCGGTGAGTTTCTTCAGTTTTTTCGTTGAGCTTTAACTATATCTGCTAGTCCCTCTCTCCTCTTTCCGTTCTTTCCTTCTTCTAACTGAAACGACCCCAAATGGGATCGTTTTTGTTAGAAGAAAAAAGGGACGGGTCTGAACGGCTAACGAGAGGGTCGGGGCTGTGTCGACTAGGTTTTAGACGAAGGGGAGGCTAAGGCGAGTGTGTCGAGGCAGCGATGGGTTTGATGTGTGTGATGATCGTTTGGTGTTGCTTGGTTTTCGGATGTTGATGATGATAGTAATAGGTCTTTGTTGGTTCAGTTTTTCCTGCGATAATGGGGCAGTGATGGGCTGTATTTTGATTGCTTGTTTGGCTGTGATGATAGCATTGGTGAGTCGTTTGAAGCAGTGGTGGTTACTCGACAGTAGTAGCGAGACTAAGGGCGAGGCTATTTGTATGGCAATGGCTTTGGCGGGGCTGTGATGGTTTAGTTGATGGCTAGGCAGTGGTGATCCGTTGCTAGTAATGACGGATTTGAATTAGTTTTAGGTGGTGGAAGGACCAGACTGCGATGATGACTCTTATGATGTCGAGGTGATATTGGTGAGAGCTGATCTGAAGGCAGTATGAAGGCAGATTTTGTGACGACTTGTAGGCTGCGATAGCGATGCGGCTGTAGGCGCAGCAGCTTGTGATGATGTGCTAGCAAGCTCGAGGCAGTGGGGTCGAGGCAGTGATAGTTGCGATGTAGTTTGGCTCAACGGGTTAGATGGAATCTTTTTCCCTTTCACCTGTGATTCATATTCATTGTCTTGTTGTGTTTTAACTGGTTAATCCTAGAAATTGTTCAAATAATTGAAGTCTAGTATGTAAAATCCAGGGATGAGTACATATATGAACTGGTTTTGTTTATTGTTAAGTGTGAAATTGCATCTTCATGTCTTGATTAGTCAATTGAAAAAAAATGAAATAACTTGTCTCGTTTGCTTAAGCATGGAAGGAGCTTGAATCTGTTCTAAGTTCACTTGTAAGCACGAGAGTTGAGTATTAGTTTGTCTGTGAGGGAGTTCATGTGGTGTAGAGTGATTTGGATAACAGTATGTTTGCTTTAGACTTATGCTTTGAAAGCTTTGTCCTGTGTGTTTGAGCTTCTCAGTTATCTGAAGCATTGTTATCTGGAAATGGTTCGAACCTGCCTGTTTGTTCATAACTAAAAAAAAAACTGAAACCACTTCTTTTTGCCATGAAAGATGTCTGCTTCTTCATAAGTAACTGGTGTAGGATTGCTCCATGATTCTGATTGATAAGTAGTAGGGTCTTGGTCTACTTTGTTCTTGTCTCAAGTATAGGAGTACTATGAATGAAGTATGAAGAATCTGATGGTTTCAATTTAGTTTGGTTATGATAGTTTGTTTTGGTTCAAGTCTAGATATTTAGATGACATGGGTTTGATGATGTAAATGGGATGATGTCAAATAAGTATCAAAATTTGAGTCAATGGAAGTACAAGAGTGAAACCTTCACATGGGTTGTACTTTTACCCAAGCTTTTCACTTTCACTTTTGGTCTATTTATAGAGAGATTTACTCACTTGAAAAAGGACCAACAGAACACACACAGAGAGAGCAAAAACCTCTCTTTGACACAGACACACAAGCTGAAAAAACACTCTCACTTCTGGGAGAACAGATCTGAAAAATAGAGAGGAACTTCTCTCTTAACTTCACACAAAACACATCTAAAAAACAGAGAGAACACCAGTGAAGGAAGATCTGGAAAAAAGAAAAAAAAAACACTTCCTCACTCCTACTTTTACACACACTGGTCTGATAGAAAGAGAGAAATAAAAATGAGAGCAAAAGGGGGTACAGGAAACTTGAGAGTTGAAAGAGAGTCTTGAGGTTTAAATTTTAGAGTTTAGAGGTTTGAGAGAGGTTGGTGGCTGGCTGTTCAAGCTGTTGTGACTGCGCTGCTTAGTTTGGCTGTGGGTTTTCATTGCTAAGCTTTTTGCCCTTCAAAGCTAGGTATTTTCTCTTGAACTTTTGAGGAGAATTCTTTCTTTTGAAGTTTATGTATGAGATGAAATGTGAAGGCCAAAGGAGAAAACTTTGCTTTGTATTTATGTTCAAGTTTATACATATATTGCTACTGTTTGCTTGATTTAAAAAGAGATGAACATGTTTACATATATTTTGAATGTTGTTTGCTTAGTTCGAAAAATAAAAGGGATTTGACTTGTGCTTAGGACATCTTAGTGGGACCATTTGCACGTCTTTGGAATATGTAAATTTTCCAAGCAATATTCTAGGTTTCATTTTTTATCACACTAAATTAAGCCATGGCCGAAACCAGATCTAGCAAATTGGACTTATATGAAGTCAGTATGCAAACCAGGAATAGAACCAACATTGTAAATAATCCTAACTTGAAAAAATGAGACAGATATAAAATAAGTAGTCAGTATAGGACATGAATGCAAATTCAGACTTGCAAATATTAGCATAAAGCGTTCAACTTCTAGCTAGGCAAGTGGGTATAGAATTGAAGTTGTTTTGGTTATGTTAAAGTAAAAGAGTAATATCTTGAAGGTTCCTTTGTATTGAAATATTATTAAATTGTGTAAATAATTGCATTAAGCGTTAATCAAATATTTGAATGGGCAAGGTAGGTCAATGAAATGGTAAACGATCAGGCGATTTTTAGGACGAATCAAATCTAAACAATATAATTTAAACTATCATATTGGAACTCATATTAAGTCAAGAGATTTCGAACGGGTGAAGTGCCTGCGCGATTTAATTGATTTAAGTCGAAAGATTTCGAACGAGTGAAGTTCTCGCGCGATTATATTCGATTGGAGTTTCAATTGTCAAAACGAAAAATTAACAATAAAATGAAGGCAAATATACAAAAAAATTCAAAAAGTCGAAATGCGTCAATGAAGCAACTGTGCTAGCACAGGACTCGAGGGTGCCTAACACCTTCCCGCGAGTCAACCGAGATCCTTATCCGGAACTCTGACGCAGACCATTTACGAGTCATAGGTGTTCTAGGTACATCACTTTGGTGACTTGGCACACCTTTAACTTGTCAAGTGGTGACTCCGAAAATCTCTTAAATAATTTGTGTACCTTGTAACACCGTCACAACCTTTTAAAACTAATAAGTTTTTCTTATAGTGAAAAAAGGGTCGTGACACCCGTTTGTGAGTTTTACTCAACTCGTTCCCCAAGAGTATACATGACAAAGAAAATAAAAGAACAAAAGATTAGCATTCGTTCCAAGACAACCATAAAAAATACAATAACATGCATAAATCATAACACGTTCATTAAGGACTTCCCACACTATCCTATCCCATACCCGGGACTATCTCTCACACCAAGACAATTCTCTACACCTTTACCAACTCCAACTACTCCAAACAAACTCCCAATTATTTCACCATACCCAGGGATGAACTTTCAATTGTCTATCGACACCAGACTGCAAATCATGAAAGACGCCGATTGGCCTTTCAAAATGAAACCTCGCTAGTCCTCGGCTTTAGTCAAGCCTCTCAGTTTCCTCGGTTTTGCAAGGCTCACAGACCTTGCTCATAGGGCTCCTCACTGGTCCTCGGCTTTAATTAAACCTCGCAGTTTCCTAGGTAGCCAAGAGGCCCAAGACCGCACTGGTCTTCAAGAAGGGGCCCCACCAGTCATTTAAGATGCAGGGGCTTCACTCTCCAAATATGCGACAATCATATTTCATTCCATAAAATTTTGCAGCTGGTTAGTCAACATCGGCCTGCACACACGCAAAGCCATTCACGAGAGGGACCCCCATTGATCTTTAAAGATACTAGGGGCTTCGCCTCTTAGTGCGCAACTTGCGCACTCCAATCATATCCCGTTCATACCTGCATTGCACCAGCACTCCAAACTGCACACATCATAATCACATACATCCGCCCTGAACAACTACCATCAACTCTGTACATACAATTATACACATGCACTCTCCACACGCACATACACCTACCATTCAACTGCCCTACTGCATCTAAACAAGCTCTATGCACTAAAGCAAACAAAATCAACCACTGCAACCACCTGATCACTCCTTGAAACAAACCCCAGCTCCCACTACATTCTCCATACTCCTCTACAAACTGTAAACTACTTCTCAAACTCCTGGACATCATTGAACTAACACCTACTACTCCGTCTACTGCCTGAACCTCTAACTAGCATCTCCAAACAAACCATAACAGCCCATTTCCATCACTTTCCAAACCTCAAAGAAGATCATAACAGATATAGCAAAACAAAGAGACCCAGGGAATTAAGACCAAGAGAAACATGGAGGATTCAAGATAGGCTAAATCATAAGAAATTCAAAAGAGAATTGAGGAGTAAGTTCACAGACTTAGCAATACTCACGACTAAATTGCAGATCAGGATATCAATCTTTCATGCCATAGGATTAATGAGCCCTCATCAATGGGCAACTTGAAACTGACCTTCTATTTACATGACTAAGGAAAATTAAATGGACTAGACCTAGACTTTTGATGAACTAAGAGAATGGAGGGAAAACCAGACCATGCCTCACTCACACAGAGCACACTGCTCCAGATCTTCATCTAGAACCACCCTGAAACCAACTTCAGCACCTGCCTCATTTACCTCCTTTTCCTACTAACTAAGCTAAGACCAAGTAGGTCCTAGACAACTGCACCCACACCTGCACACACATATACTTGCCCCTGAACCGACCCTAAACAACCTACAAACCTCCAAAACAACTCCTGAACTCCATAAAAGCATCTGCAGACTCCCTTAGAAATGCCTGGAACCCAACAACAGGCCCTACCCTTTTCCTAAGACCTGCAGCAACAACAAACAGACCCCTAAAACAAACTGCAGCTCCTAAAAACAACACCCCTGCAACACCTGCTATGCCTGCAGCAAACTCACAAACTCACAGACAACAATTAAACAGCCTGAACCCTTCTAACACTCACAGACTTTCAAACCAACTCCTAACAACCTTCAGCACCCACTACATGCTCCTTCACTTCCTAAAGAACAAACTGCAGCTCCCACTACCTAAACTGAAGCAACTGCAGCATCTAGAACTTCACTCAAGCCCCTTCTTAGCAAACAATCAACTACAGACTCTTGAAAACTTCTCTTCTAATTCCCTGAAACCAAAAGACCCTTCACACACACACTCACAGAAACTGATCCTGCTAGTAAACCTATGGCACCTTCAGACAACCCGCAGCCTCCCTGAGCTACTAGAACTACTCCTACTACCTGCAAACCAACAGAACTACCTTCACCAACTGCAACAACCCCCTGAGCTACTCATAATCCCTCTAAGCATCACCTACACATACAAACTCCCTGACTTCTACTACCAGAAACAAACAACCAGACCACCCTGGCTTCTACTTCAAAACCAACAAAACAACAACAAAAACTTTACACAAACAGTGAAGATATCATCTTTACTAAGGATTGACCTGAAAAATCTTTATTTAGTTCATATTATAACTAAAGAGGGAATTTTATTCATTTTAACAATTGATTTAAAGCAAGAATAGATTAAAGGTTAAAGCTTTATGCGAATGAAATTCAGGACTACTTTTAACTAGTAACAAACTTCTTTTCAACAGGAAATAAACACCACAATAACCAGTATGCAAAAAAAAAAAATAATAATAAAGAGGGTTAAGATTTAACCTGTTTTAGGGCAATGAACGAGGCGAGGGATCCGGGACTACCACTCAAACAAGAAGATGACTCGAACGATGAAGCGACGACTCGAACACAGAAAGCGATATGCAAAACCAGTTACACTATAGCTTTTTGACTAAAGAAACAAAGAAAATCTGTCTATGATATTATGCTGCCGTTTTTGGTATATCAAAATTTTTAGAACCCCTAGAAAAATGAAGATAAGGATGTATGTATACCTGATGAGTTAGGATTTTAGGATTTTGGCTCCCACATTTGAATTCAAGCCCAAAGTTGTCTTTTCCTTGTAGAACAAGGGTGAATTTAGTCAAATCCCCCTAAGGATTGTACTGAATTCATCCTTGTCATCAAGGATTTGCCTGTTCAAATCATCCACGGCTTGGATTGATCGAGATTTCAAACGAACGGATGAGATTCAAAGGAGTTTGTACTGGTGAGAGCGACCAAGGATACCAGCTGGAATAGTGTCACTCGTCCAGCGAGGACCTGTACGGAGAAGATGACTTGCTGGGTCGCGGGTCGTAGAAATGGGTCGCGATTGGGTTTAGGGATTAGGGAAGGGTTACGCGGGTTGGGGATTTTGATTAGGGGGAGATGCAATGTTGTATTGTATATATCTGTGTGCACAAATGGGCTAGCATGTAGGACTAGGAGCTATTTTAGCCCTTTTCAAATAAATTAAGCAAATGAGGGGGTTTGTGCGGGTAGGTTTAATTTAGAGCTGCACATTGCATATTTAGCCTTTTCCTTCAAATTTAAATTAATTACCTTTGAACTTTAATTAATTAATTTCAAAATTTTTAGTAATTGATTTTGTATTAAATAGTTAGACATTAATTAAATTTCGGGACGAAATTGGGTGTCAACAGCTGCCCCTCTTTACCCGAAAAGGATGAAACAGTTTTTAGGGTAAAGAAGTTGACATAAAGCAAATCTTGTCTCGATAAAGCCAAGGACTTCGATTCCAAGGACCAAAGTGCGAGGCTTATGGACATGGCCGAACTCCGGTTTTCGAGTTGCCTACATATCTCGAGCTGAAAGAGAATCAGGCCATATGTAGTTCAACGACACTTAGATACGAAGACTCGCACGATTAATATAAAAGGATGCACGAATTGGAAAGAATTCAAACTGACTCCTAATCCGAAAATAAAAGATTAGGATAGAATTTGCTTGTTCGAGTGCGATTCTTCAGATCCTCGTTGACAAGTCTAGCTCATAACAACGATTGCCCCAATTCACTGCTAAGAAAGAGTTCCACGTTATGCTCCAAATGCTGCTGCGGTGTTGCCAAAATTCTGTAAAGACTTAACAAACGTTAAGCGAGCAACTGCTAATAAACTATAATAAGTGGAATAAGATATAAATAAAGGGATAATATAAAATTGTAAATACGGGTTGTGATATCATCAATAGGTTCTTCCTTCGACCAACTGACGAGATGCTCCGCCTGGAGAACCTTTAGGCTGATCATTATTCTGAAACAGTAAAGTAAGACAATAAGTAAAGCGAGAATGAATCGTAAAATGCAAGGCTTTCATAAGATAAGTTGACTAACGAGACATGATGTCTCAAGTCGAATCATCTATTTCAAATATAACATGCCAATGTTGCAAGACAACCGACATCGCGAAACACTCCGAAAGCGGTGTTTCAGCCGACTTGTCTTAGACTATCAATATAATTTAAATACAAAATGCCAATATTGCAAGACAACCGACATCGCGAAACACTCCGAAAGCGGTGTTTCAGCCGACTTCTCTTAAACTATAATTTAAATATAGAATGCCAATATTGCAAGACAACCGACATCGCGAAACACTCCGAAAGCGGTGCTTCAGCCGACTTGTCTTAAACTATAATTTAAATATAAAATGCCAATAATACAAGACAACCGACATTGCGAAACACTCCGAAAGCAGTGTTTCAGCCGACTTTTCTTAAACTATAATTTAAATATAAAATGCCAATATTGCAAGACAACCAACATCGTGAAACACTCCGAAAGCGGTGTTTCAGCTGACTTGTCTTAAACTATCAATCTATTCTAAATATAACATGCCAATATTGCAAGACAACCGACATCGCGAAACACTCCGAAAGCGGTGCTTCAGCCGACTTGTCTTAAACTATAATTTAAATATAAAATGCCAATATTGCAAGACAACCGACATCGCGAAACACTCCGAAAGCGGTGTTTCAGCCGACTTGTCTTAAACTATCAATCTATTCTAAATATAACATGCCAATATTGCAAGACAACCGACATTGCGAAACACTCCGAAAACGGTGCTTCAGTCGACTTGTCTTAGATTATCAACATAATTTAAACGTAACATGCCAATATTGCAAGACAACCGACATCGCGAAACACTCTGAAAGCGGTGCTTCAGTTTACTTGTCTTAGACTATCATCTATGCAAGTTTCAGAATGATGTTTATTTTGAAATGAGGATCATAAAGATAGAAATGCCGCCTGTTCGGCAACAAACCATGATAAGCATAATGCTTTAATACATGAGGAGGCAGTTTACAACGCAATCTTGTATTGTGTTTCAATCACTTGACAAAACAAATGAGACGTCCGGTCTTGAAGCATCCAATGTCTCAATGCAACTTGAAAGAAACCTACATATCCTATTTGTAGGTGGAAGGACCCGAGATATCCTATTTGTGGGTGGAAGGACCCGAGATATCCTATTTGTGGGTGGAAGAATCTGAGATATCCTATTTGTGGGTGGAAGGACCCGAGATGTTTATCTACGAGACGAACTAAACAAACAAAATTAAAGTAAAGCAAAAGACACAAAGTTCATTAAAGCGGGTACTTCTCCAAATTTATCAATATCTGCAAATCACAAAAAATGAAATTTCAGTAAATGTTTGCATAAAGCAAAATAGAGATGAAACAGATATGTTTAACAATTTGCAAGAATTATAGGAAATAGAAATGCCGCCTTTCGGTAATAAACCATGAGAAAACACAATGCTCCAGATCATGGAAAGGACGTTTTCAATGCAGTCTTGGGTTGTACCCTAACCAGAAGGTAGGAACCCATCCAAAGTAGTCCTACTGTCAAATAAGTTTATATTTCCGAATCCTTCTACGGAGGAATGGTCTTGGCCACAATGCAAAGGGAACCTCTCAAATTTGGCAATATCCGTCAGTTGTAAAGCAGAACTTTAGTGAGTGTTCTCATACGAAGAAAGAGAAATGAAACAGATATGCTTAACAATTTACAAAGTTACGGGAAATAGAAATGCCGCCTTTTCGGCAAAGTGTGAAAGCATCGAGCTTTATCCCAAATGTCATTTTAATCCAAGCGATGAGAATCTTCAAGATTATCTTGCTAAGACGCTTATCTTCTGATGGGAGCATGAATGTCCCTGCTCTCAAAGAAAATTTGTTAGTTTTGGGAGGGAGGGGGGAGCGTTTGATTTGTGCTGACTTGATCTTGATCTTGATCTTCTTGATGTCGTTTCTGTTCCCATGTCTTCCTCGGAATTGGATTTGTGAATCATACTCGGAGACTTGGCTCATGAATTCAATAGCATGAAATATTTTGATAATAGAGGCAAAGTAAAAATAGTTTTGGTAATAAAGTTGATGTAGGGAAAACACGGAAGCGATAAAAATAGATAGAAAGCGAGACGAGGCTCGAACAAAGACCCAAGTAGCAACGGAGAACTAGTTCTGTTACACCCCGGGTGGATGTCAATGTCACGACCCAATTTCCAAGGGCTCGTGATGGCACCTAAACAACATTTGCCTAGGCGAACCAATGAAACAAGATGTGGAAAAGAACAATAATGTGAAAAGATCATAAATGGATATATAAATATAAAAGGGTGAAGTCCAAAAGAATATATCCACAAAATAATTGGAGCATTCTAAGAGTGACTCAATAAAGTATGAATATACATCAAGAAATCTGAGTCCTATCTCTAAGTGACTCCGACGGTATGCCACCACGGTCTGTGTGGTCGGCTCACCTCAATCAAAAGTCTCAGAAGCCTCGGGAACCGCTAACGTCCGGGCTGCTGACTGGATGAAGGACCTGCACACGTAGCAGAGTAAGTTATGAGCCGAAGCCCAGTAAGATCACCGACAGGCCCGCTAAGGTACCCTTGCGGGACAAGTCGCTACATGCATCATAAGCAACAACATACTATAGTAATCATACAATAAAGTAGTGAAATCACAAATAGATGTAACACATTCCATACACACAAGTAGTAACCAGAAGTCTCAAGGATTATGCCCATCCAACGTAAGGCATAGGTCAACTCATCGGCGGTTTGGAGGTCCAATCTCTACTCCCGTGCCGACTAACCTAGACCTACGATGGACTAGCAACACCACTACTAAGTATCAACCATATACCGTGACCCGAAGTCACTATCACAATCATGAATAAGTAGACCAACGACCCGTAGTCGTTGGCTCATCTCAAATCTGTCTACGATCGCACCACACCCCCTGTCAAGTGCGTCGTATCTCAATAAATCAAGTGACCACACCACACCCCCTGTCAAGTGTGTCACATCTCAAAGATCAAGTGTCCACACCACACCCCCTGTCAAGTGTGACACATCTCATAGTATAGGCGACACCACACCCCCTGTCAAGTGTCCCTCTAACAGTATTAATATCCACGACATTAATAACAATAACAGAAATAATAACAGAAATATTAACAACGATAATATTTCACAATCACCGTAACCCAGGTTGGTTATGCTAGCTGAACGTAAGGCGAAGGTTAACCCGACCACAGTTTAGGGGTACAATCCCTACTCCCATGTCGTCCAACCCAAGGCGTATAGACAGCACTACCCAACCCGGCACGTGAACAAATCAAGTACCAATATCATACAAAAGCCGGCAAAATCCTCGGCAAGACATTTATCATGACATGCCGGCAACATCCTCGGCCATGTCCCAAGTTATTGCTATCTAAGCATGGCGTAGCAAGCGTTACTACGATATAAATTTAAGCTACCTCGACGTAGCGTTTAGACCGGCACATACCTCGGTCGAGTCACAATCTCGCTATTTATAACAAACAATAATAGCAAGTAATTCACATCATTAATCCTAACCATTGTTAGGTATATATATGCGTACATGAAGCATACTAGCATGAAGGAAGAGTCCACAAGCACAATAGAGGTCAAGTCTCACTTACCTCGAAATTCGGGCTCAAATGCCGGGAAGAATCTCCTTTCCCGCTCGCCTTGTCCGCGAAGGACTCTCCACTAGGTCTATTAAGACAAGATATAGCACATATGAGTGCTCAATTATAGCTATTTAAGCCTATAGGCATCCTAGGGTAAAAATTACCAAAATGCCCCCGGGTAGGGCCGAGCTCTAAATTTACAAAATGTACTTTTCCGGACTCCCCACGCTCCCGTGAGTCCAAAAGTACACTTAGATTCCACAAGCGAGCCTTGCTCGATGTCTTTCCCCAATTCTTAAGAATCTAGGGTTCTAACCCATTTCCAAGAATCAACCCTTTGGTTCTTGTGTTAATCAACATAAAGATGGATTGAAAGGGCTTACCTTAAGTGTAAGTATGATTGGGTCTTCAAGAAATACCAAAAATCGCCTCAAGAGCTCACCAAATGATTTTTATAAGTTATGAACCGAAATGGCCCGAAATGGCCTTTTTATAGCAGTTTTTGCCTCTGTAACAGCTTCTTTTGAAAAAATCATAACTCAAAGGGCTACAACTTTCATGTTTTGAGTTTTTCCTAATTCCTTACGGATTGGCCGGAAAATCAGCTTTTATCCGGCTGTTTGCGCCAAAACAGAACAGAAAAGTCGCACCAGATTTTCTACTGTTTTAGGGGCAAAACGGGACCCTACGAAGCTCGAAATGATCCCAAATTTTGCACACAAGCCATAAAATACTTGGGTGACATGCTCGTCAAGACGGAACTCAATTCGGACCTCCAGAACTCAAAAAGTGGGTCCCACGGCAAAGGTTCAATTTTCGACTTTCGCCAAAATAGCGAAATTTAACCAAACGACCTCGGAATCCAATTCCGAAAGTTGCTACAAGTCACAAATAACTATACGAACCTAACGGAACTTTCGGATCTCTCATCGGAGCTCATTTGCTCAAATCGAGCTCGGAAACCTCTTTTAACTCTTTTAAACTTCCGAAACGGGGACTTTATCAAAAGTCCTATCAAACGAGGTCCGTTTTCAATTTTGAAGGTTGCTACGTATCATAAATGACGAGACGGACCTAACGGTGCGCTCGGATTTTCCATCGAGGTTCGTTTACTCAAAATGACCTATCGAAACCCCAAATTCCTTTCCGGAATTTCATAAACGGATCCTTTTCTCGAAAACCTATTAAACGGACTCCGTTTCGACTCAGATTTCACAGACGGGTCAGAAATGACCTAACGGAGCTTTTGGGATTGTCGACACGCAAATCGAGGTCCTGGATCCCGTAACGACTATTTGAGGGTCGTTACATTCTCCCCCACTTAGACTCTCGGCCGTCCTCGGACGAGCCTAAGTCTAAGGTAGGATCCACACACTAGCCACGGAGCTGGCACGGATTTCGAGGACCCCTCGGTACTACCCGAAATCAATAAAACTTAAAAATGCAAATTCAGGCTTAGAAAATACAAGGATTTCATACCTGAATCATCGAACAAGCGCGGATGCCTCTCACGCATCTCGGACTCAAGCTCCCAAGTGGCCTCGGCAATGGAGTGATGCCCCCACTGAACTCTCACAAGCGGGATCACCTTCGATCTCATCTTACGGACCTCTCTAGCCACAATAGCAATAGGCTCCTCCGAATAAGCTAAGTCGCCATCTACCTCCACGGAAGCCATATCGATCACATGAGACAGAATCGTGAACATACTTCCGGAGCATGGACACATGGAACACCGGATGAACAGACAGAGAGGGAGGCAAAGCCAGTCTATAAGCAACGGCGCCAACGCGCTCCAATATCTCAAAAGGCCCAATGAACCTAGGACTGAGCTTGCCTTTCTTCCCAAATCTCATAACACCCTTCATGGGCGACACTCTGAGGAATACCCGGTCCCCAACCATGAACTCAAGATCTCTCCGCCTCCGATCTGCATACGATATCTGCCGGCTCTGAGCCGTGCGGAGTCGATCCTGAATAACCCGGACCTTATCTAAGGTCTGCTGCACCAAATCGGGCCCCAACACCTGGACCTCACAAGACTCGAACCAACCGATAGGCGAGCGACATCTCCGACCATACAATGCCTCAAACGGAGCCATCTGGATAGAAGCCTGATAGCTATTATTATACGCAAACTCTGCTAGCGGCAAATGGCTATCCCAATGGCCTCCAAAATCAATAGCACACGCCCTCAACATATCCTCGAGGATCTGAATGGTCCGCTCAGACTGGCCATCAGTCAGCGGGTGAAATGCAGTGCTGAGATCGACCCGAGTACCCAGCTCTCTCTGAAAAGATCTCCAAAACTGAGCTGTGAACTGAGCACCTCGGTCAGAAATGATAGAAACAGGAGCACCATGCAATCTCACAATCTGCTCAATGAAGATACGAGCCAGACGCTCCGAGGTATAAGTAGTCCTCACTGGAATGAAGTGAGCCGACTTTGTCAGTCGATCAACTACTACCCACACCGAATCATGCTTACCCACGGTCAGCGGCAAACCAACTACGAAATCCATAGTGATCTGCTCCCACTTCCACTCGGGAATGGGCATAGACTGGGTCACCCCGGCTGGCCTCCGGTGCTCATACTTCACCTGCTGGCAATTCAAACACCGAGATACATAATCAGCAACATCCCTCTTCATCCCTTTCCACCAATACAGCTCTCGAAGATCATGATACATCTTCGCAGTACCCGGATGAATGGAATATCTCGAACTGTGAGCCTCTGCCAAAATCATCTGCCTCAGCTCCACAATGGCTGGAACACATACCCGGCCGTTAAGCCGCAAAGCACCATCATCACCAATCACGAACGAGGAAACTCCCCCACTCAGGACCCTGTCCCGGAGATCTCTCAGATAAGGATCCTCAAACTGCCTTTCCCGAATCTGGGAAGCTAAAGACGACTGAGACCCCACATATGCAAGCACCCGGCCTGGAACAGAATCATCAAACCGAACCCCACTAATGGACAAAGCCTGCAACTCACGGGCCAACAGCCTCATATCAGCATCAAGATAGGCGAGGCTACCCATGGACTTCCTACTCAAGGCATCGGCTACAACATTAGCCTTTCCGGGATGATACCGGATAGAAAGATCATAATCCTTCAGCAGCTCTAACCAGCGGCGCTGTCTCCCGTTCAAGTCCTTCTGAGTGAACAAGTACTGGAGACTCTTATGATCGGTGAATATCTCACATGGCTCGCCATAAAGATAGTGCCTCCACAACTTCAGTGCAAACACGACAGCTAACAGCTCCAAATCATGGACAGGATAATTTTCTCATGGACCTTCAGCTGTCTCGAGGCATAAGCTATCACCTTACCCTCCTGCATCAGAACTCTACCCAGGCCAACACTCGAAGCATCACAATATACGGTGAATCCCCCGGATCCACTAGGCAAGGCGAACACTGGCGCTGAAGTCAACAGAGTCTTAAGCTTCTGAAAGCTAGACTCACAGGCATCGGACCACATGAAAGGAACATTCTTCTGGGTCAACTTCGTCAGAGGTGCTGAAATAGAAGAAAACCCCTCGACAAACCGCCGATAATAACCTGCCAAGCCTAAGAAACTCCGAATCTCTGTAGGAGAAGTAGGCCTAGGCCAACTCTGAACGGCCTCTATCTTCTTCGGATCAACACACACCCCATCCTTGGTCACCACGTGACCTAGGAAAGATACAGAACTGAGCCAAAATTCACACCTGGAGAATTTGGCATACAACTGCTGATCCCTCAGAGTCCGAAGAACAACTCTCAAATGCTGCTCATGCTCCTCCCTGCTCCTCGAATAAACCAAGATATCATCGATAAACACAATGACGAAGGAGTCAAGGTAGGCCTTGAACACTCGGTTCATCAGATCCATGAAAGCAGCTGGGGCATTCGTAAGCCCGAAAGACATCACCAGAAACTCATAGTGGCCATATCGGGTGCGAAAAGCAGTCTTGGAAACGTCCTCGGACCGAATCCTCAACTGATGATACCCCGACCTCAAATCAATCTTCGAGAAGAAGGTAGCACCCTGAAGCTGATCAAACAAATCATCAATACGCGGCAAAGGATACCTATTCTTGATAGTAACCTTATTCAGCTGCCGGTAATCAATACACATCCGCATAGAGCCATACTTCTTCTTCACAAATAATACCGGGGCAACCCATGGAGACACACTGGGCCTAATGAAGCCCTTATCGAGCAAATCCTGAGTCTGCTCCTTCAGCTCCCTCAACTCAACAGGAGCCATACGATACGGGGGAATAGATTTAGGCTGAGTGCCTGGCAATAGATCAATGCAAAACTCTATCTCCCGCATAGGCGGCAAACCCGGCAAATCATCAGGAAACACATCCGGATACTCACAAACAACCGGAACTCTATCAAGGGATAACTCCTCTGCCCGGACATCCCGAACTGAAGCAATATATCCCTCGCACCCACTAGATATCATCCTCTGCGCCTCCAAGAAAGAAATGGTCCTACTCTTCGGAGAAGGCCTGGAACCTCACCATACAACCCGAGACTCACCCTCTGCCCCGATCGTCACGGACTTGGCATGGCAATCCAAAGTTGCATGACAGGAAGCCAGCCAATCCATGCCCATAATGACATCAAAATCAGACATATCGAGCAGCATCAGGTCCACTAAGGACTCTACACCACAGATGGAGATCATACACTGCCGATAACCCCTATCTACACATATAGAAAACCCGACAGGGGTGGCAACCATAAAGGGATCATCTAAGAAGACCAGATCCCTGCCCAAGCAAGGGGCAAATCCCGGCGACACATACGAATAGGTAGACCCCGGATCAATAGGAGCATAAGCATCGCGGCCACAGACAGAAATAATACCTGTGATGACATCATTGGATGCCTCAGCATCCTGACGAGTCATAGCATAGACATGCGCCGAGCCTCCTGAACCCGGAGCTCTCTGAGACTGCTGTCTAGGAGGAATCTGAGAAACGGGCCTGGCGGCCTGAGGACCAGATGGTACCATAGCTGCGGATCCCTGGCGACCTGATGAAACATAAGGGAAACTCCTGACATAGTGCTCTGGAGACCCACACTCAAAACATCCATCACCTCTACCTCCTCTACCGCCTCTACCACCTCTGCCATGACCACCTCCAGATGAACACCTCCCATGATGCCTCTGATGGCACCTCCCGCACTGCGGCGGACCAGACTGCGAAGAGCCACCCCGCCTCTGGGATGACTGAGGCCTCGGGGTCTCTGAAAAAAAAATCCTGGGCAGGCAAAGCAGCAGCCTGGGGCCTAGACTGAGAACGGCCCTGATGACCCTGACCCCTCTGAGCGGATCCACTATACCCACCAGACTGACGCGATCTCTTGGCCTCCCTCTCCGCGTCAACCCTGGCGAAGATATCCTCCATCCGCCGCGCCACATCAACTATCTCAAAATATGACTTGTTGCCCATATCAGGGGCAACAGCTACCTGCAAGCGGGGATGAAGACTCTCAACAAACCGGAGGACCTTGTCCCTCTCCTGAGCCACCATAGCTGGCGCAAACTGAGACAACCACAAGAACCTGGTGTCATACTCTGAAACAGACAGGTTTCCCTGCCTCAACCCCTAAAACTCGCGCCTCTGAGCATCGTGCTGACTCTGGGGCACGAACCTGCTCATGAACATAGACACGAACTCAGCCCAAGACAAAGGAGGGAGGTCACTAGACCTCTGCCGCATCATGGAGACCCACCATATCTCCGCATCTCCCGATAATCTGAAAGAAGCACACTGCACCCCTAAGGTGTCTCTAGTACCAAGAACTGTCAAAATCTTCTCACACTTCTGAATGTACCTCTGGGCAGTACATGTAGCTGAGGTACCGTCGAACTCTGGAGGCTGAAGCTTCATGAATGACTCTATCCTCTTGGCAACCTCCTCAGTGCCCATAGGAGGAGTAGAAATAACAGGACCTGCCTGAGGAGCAGAAGCAGAAGGCTGGGCAATATGATCAGGAGCAGCCTCAGAAGTAGGCGTGCTCATAACAGGTGTGGTCGGCTGAGGAGCCGAAACAGGAGCTGCAACATCATCTTTGACAGGGACCTGATGGCTAGACAAGGCCATCAGTCTCATATACTCCTCTGAAGAGATCACAACGGTGCCTGGCACAACAGCAGGCACAGGGGGAATAGATGCTGATAGAGTCGCTGCGGACACCGCAGGGATAGCTGTGTCCTGCCTAGTGGCTGACGGGCGACCTGCCCGAGTCTTCTTAGCAGCTGGCGGCTGCGTAGGTGCTGATGGCTCTCCCGCAGACGCGGGTGTAGAAGATGCAGCCCTCCTGGCTGAGGATGCTCGCGTCCTCGCCATCTCAATCAATACACGAAAAAGGGTCAGCACCTAGATAAGCTACTTAGCACGAATAGAGACGAAACGAAGGGAAAAGATTTCCTAACATGCCCTTGTAGCCTCTCGCTCATAAGTATGGTCGACAACATACCCATAAGCAAGACTCTACTCAGACACTGCTCCAAGACTCCTAGGACTCGAATTAGAACCTAGGGCTCTGATACCAAACTGTCACGACCCAATTTCCAAGGGCTCGTGATGGCACCTAAACAACATTTGCCTAGGCGAACCAATGAAACAAGATGCGGAATAGAACAATAATGTGAAAAGATCATAAATGGATATATAAATATAAAAGGGTGAAGTCCAAAAGAATATATCCACAAAATAATTGGAGCATTCTAAGAGTGACTCAATAAAGTATGAATATACATCAAGAAATCTGAGTCCTATCTCTAAGTGACTCCGACGGTATGCCACCACGGTCTGTGTGGTCAGCTCACCTCAATCAAAAGTCTCAGAAGCCTCGGGAACCGCTAACGTCCGGGCTGCTGACTGGATGAAGGACCTGCGCACGTAGCAGAGTAAGTTATGAGCCGAAGCCCAGTAAGATCACCGACAGGCCCGCTAAGGTACCCTTGCGGGACAAGTCGCTACATGCATCATAAGCAACAACATACTATAGTAATCATACAATAAAGTAGTGAAATCACAAATAGATGTAACACATTCCATACACACAAGTAGTAACCAGAAGTCTCAAGGATTATGCCCATCCAACGTAAGGCATAGGTCAACTCATCGGCGGTTTGGAGGTCCAATCTCTACTCCCGTGCCGACTAACCTAGACCTACGATGGACTAGCAACACCACTACTAAGTATCAACCATATACCGTGACCCGAAGTCACTATCACAATCATGAATAAGTAGACCAACGACCCGTAGTCGTTGGCTCATCTCAAATCTGTCTACGATCGCACCACACCCCCTGTCAAGTGCGTCGTATCTCAATAAATCAAGTGACCACACCACACCCCCTGTCAAGTGTGTCACATCTCAAAGATCAAGTGTCCACACCACACCCCCTGTCAAGTGTGACACATCTCATAGTATAGGCGACACCACACCCCCTGTCAAGTGTCCCTCTAATAGTATTAATATCCACGACATTAATAACAATAACAAAAATAATAACAGAAATATTAGCAACGATAATATTTCACAGTCACCGTAACCCAGGTTGGTTATGCTAGCTGAACGTAAGGCGAAGGTTAACCCGACCACAGTTTGGGGGTACAATCCCTACTCCCATGTCGTCCAACCCAAGGCGTATAGACAGCACTACCCAACCCGGCACGTGAACAAATCAAGTACCAATATCATACAAAAGCCGGCAAAATCCTCGGCAAGACATTTATCATGACATGCCGGCAACATCCTCGGCCATGTCCCAAGTTATTGCTATCTAAGCATGGCGTAGCAAGCGTTACTACGATATAAATTTAAGCTACCTCGACGTAGCGTTTCGACCGGCACATACCTCGGTCGAGTCACAATCTCGCTATTTATAACAAACAATAATAGCAAGTAATTCACATCATTAATCCTAACCATTGTTAGGTATATATATGCGTACATGAAGCATACTAGCATGAAGGAAGAGTCCACAAGCACAATAGAGGTCAAGTCTCACTTACCTCGAAATTCGGGCTCAAATGCCGGGAAGAATCTCCTTTCCCGCTCGCCTTGTCCGCGAAGGACTCTCCACTAGGTCTATTAAGACAAGATATAGCACATATGAGTGCTCAATTATAGCTATTTAAGCCTATAGGCATCCTAGGGTAAAAATTACCAAAATGCCCCCGGGTAGGGCCGAGCTCTAAATTTACAAAATGTACTTTTCCGGACTCCCCACGCTCCCGTGAGTCCAAAAGTACACTTAGATTCCACAAGCGAGCCTTGCTCGATGTCTTTCCCCAATTCTTAAGAATCTAGGGTTCTAACCCATTTCCAAGAATCAACCCTTTGGTTCTTGTGTTAATCAACATAAAGATGGATTGAAAGGGCTTACCTTAAGTGTAAGTATGATTGGGTCTTCAAGAAATACCAAAAATCGCCTCAAGAGCTCACCAAATGATTTTTATAAGTTATGAACCGAAATGGCCCGAAATGGCCTTTTTATAGCAGTTTTTGCCTCTGTGACAGCTTCTTTTGAAAAAATCATAACTTTTGATAGGAATGTCCAAAGGACCTTAAACTGGTGCCATTAGAACCACAACTCAAAGGGCTACAACTTTCATGTTTTTAGTTTTTCCTAATTCCTTACGGATTGGCCGGAAAATCAGCTTTTATCCGGCTGTTTGCGCCAAAACAGAACAGAAAAGTCGCACTAGATTTTCTACTGTTTTAGGGGCAAAACGGGACCCTACGAAGCTCGGAATGATCCCAAATTTTGTACACAAGCCATAAAATACTTGGGTGACATGCTCGTCAAGACGGAACTCAATTCGGACCTCCAGAACTCAAAAAATGGGTCCCACGGCAAAGGTTCAATTTTCGACTTTCGCCAATATAGCGAAATTTAACCAAACGACCTCGGAATCCAATTCCGAAAGTTGCTACAAGTCACAAATGACTATACGAACCTAACAGAACTTTCGGATCTCTCATCGGAGCTCATTTGCTCAAATCGAGCTCGGAAACCTCTTTTAACTCTTTTAAACTTCCGAAACGGGGACTTTATCAAAAGTCCTATCAAACGAGGTCCGTTTTCAATTTTGAAGGTTGCTACGTATCATAAATGACGAGACGGACCTAACGGTGCGCTCGAACTTTCCATCGGGGTTCGTTTACTCAAAACGACCTATCGAAATCCCAAATTCCTTTCCGGAATTTCATAAACGGATCCTTTTCTCGAAAACCTATCAAACGGACTCCGTTTCGACTCAGATTTCACAGACGGGTCATAAATGACCTAACGGAGCTTTTGGGACTGTCGACACGCAAATTGAGGTCCCAGATCCCGTAACGAATATTTGAGGGTCGTTACAGTCAAGGATCACCTACACTATGCAACTACCCTCGAGCCAACGGGGACTTGCAAGTAGAATGATCGGGGCGGGGTCGTTGTCCAACTAGAATCCACTAGAAGCACACAAATCCCAAACATAGGTTGGTTTTCATAAACCCAAAGAGTAACACTCTTTACAATATTCAATCATCATTCATCTAAACAAGCTAAGTGTAAAATAAGCTATACTTGGGTTTTTATAGTGTTTCCCAAGTTTACGAAATGACCAAAATACCCTTATTAATAAGGTCCATCAAGTAAGCCACGTAGGGCAAAACAGTAAAAGAAGCATAAGTCCAGCAGCTGGGAGGGGCGCCTGGTTTGTGCTGGGTCTGGGAGGGGCGCCTGGGGTTAGGCGGGGCGCCTGGGTGAAGGCCTAGGCAGGCGGGCACCTGGGTAGGGGCGCCTAGCTGGGCGGCCCGCCTGTGCACATTTGCACCCTTGGACAGAAACTTCTCCAGGTGGGGCGCCTGGCTGTGCTGGGCGGCCCTCCTCCTCCTCAGGCGTGAGGCCTAGAGCTGAGACCATCCGAAACACTTCCAAAGCTCTTGACTTCAAGTCCTTTGTATCTTCCAAGCTTGGTACACGTTGGAAAGTGTTGGAAAGTGTCTTGTCACGATTTGCCCCGCATCATCCTCCCCTTCTTGGATAGATTTCGTCCTCGAAATCAATGCATTCACGTCCATGTCATCATCTCTTCGGGGTGCCCAATGCTCTCCTCCCTTGTAACTCTTGATCGTCACTTTGACACAGGTTTCTTCCAAGATCTCCCTTGCCTTAACATGGAGCTTAGAACCTACAAGCAACGACAAGCAAACACAAGATTTCCTACTTTTGAAAGTAGGTTAGTGCAAGAAGTGTAGAAAACACACTCTTGTGATATAACCAAGCATCAATGATAAGCACAAATATCAAGTCTCCAAAGAGAACAATAAGTACTTGGTTAAGGAACATCATGCACCCAACAAGATAATGAGTAAATAGGGCATGGGGAGATGGGAAATGCAAGATCAAGCTACCAAAATCCCCTTGAACCTTAAGCTCAAGATCAACACACCAATCTATCCTCGAGGTGTGATCAACATGTGGAGTGGAGTGAATCAAATAGCCCAACATACAAGTAGGATCAAGCACTCCACTCCCCTTTTTTAGAGCATACTTACTCACACCAAGGGATTCCTCTTCACCTCCAATTTTATCACTTAGGCTACCCTTCTCAAAAGACAAGCTCTCAAGGAAGGTATTGATAATGACCTCTTCTTCATCATAACCCCAACAAGCAATAGTAGGGTCACTCAAGGAGTCATTTACCTCACCCAAAGTCTCAAGCAATGGGTTGCCTAAGGAATCAAACCCTTCACACCATTGGGGTTCCATACAACTACTCACCCTAGCCCGATACAAGTCATTACCACTAATGAGTATGCCTTCAAATAAAGGATTGGTAAAAATATGCATCCCACTATCATGATCAAGCATAGACAAGTTATCAAGGCTAGGTTCACTTGAGGAGTCATCATAGACAACCTTGTCCAATTCATGTAATTTGGACTCCTCAAGGTCAATTCCATCTTTACCACAACACATTGGTCCATCAAATAGAAGTATATCAATAAGGGAATGATCAATTATCTCATTTTTCTCCTTTGTCAAAGGTTGGTGGTGTGTCATAGCATAGGTCACAATCTTCGTCAACTATCAAGTCTACACTAGGGAGGGGTTCAATGAACAATGGGCTCACATCATGATGTGGCATAGCATCCCTTCCAACTAATGTTTCATAAGCACACACAAATTGACAACTAGACTCTTCACTAGTGGTATGCTTACTAGATGCATCAAAGACACCAACTAGTGTTGAGTCATCACAAGACAAGTAGCTAGTAGGCTCATGAAAATGTGAGGTAACACTTACATTTGTAGTACTTCCTTGATCACTCACAAGGCTTGAAGTGTCATAAGCAACTCCCCCTTCATGAAGCTCACATTGAGAACTTTCCTCATCTTGTCTTTCCTTCCAAGCACATGGTTGAGACTCCAATGGCTTGTCTTCAAATGTACCTACACAAGAACTTTCACAAGAAGAAGTAGAAGATAAAGAAGGGTTAGAACAATGGGTGCTCTCACTCTCAATTTTTCCTTTCTCACCTCTCATCTCTCTCAATTTTACCTCATGGTCAAGTGTAGTTTGTGGTGACAATCCACTCACATCACTCCTCAAATCCTCTCCTTTTTCCTCTCTTGGATTGTCACCGGTCACTCCCTCACTTCTCTCTATCTTTTCTCTCTCATTTGAAGTGGGGTGACTCTCATTTTCATCATGTAATGGCAAGACAATGAGATTGTTTGCCTCGGGTTCAAGTACAACGGGTGACTTTGCCTTAGCCACTTCCCTCAACTCCTTCATCCGCTTTTAGTCTTCCCTTACTTGCCTTGGAGTCAAAGGTTTAAGCACATATTTCTTCCCATCTTGCTTGACCGTGTAGGAATTGGTCCGACCATCATGCACAACACACCTATCGTATTGCCATGGCCTCCCAAACAATAGATGGCAAGCTTGCATTGGGACAACATCAAACAAGACCCTATCTTTATAGTTCCTAATGCTAAACTCAAGCAACACTTGCTTCACCACCTTTAGTTCACCACACTCACTAAGCCATTGTAAGCGATATGGGCTTGGATGCTTACGAGTGGGTAACTTCAATTGGGAAATCAAGGATTGGCTCACTATGTTGGCACAACTCCCCGAATCAACAACCATTGAGCACACTTGCCCCATCACACGACTAGCATGAAAGAGGCTTTCCCTTTGATCATTTTCCATCTCCTCTTCCATGAGAATGGTACTCAAGATCCTCCTAACCACCAAGAACATGTGAGGTCCATCATCATCCTCTACGGCCTCCTCACATTCAACTTCCTCATCCTCCTCTACTCCCTCATTTTTGGACTCACTTTCTTGCTCATATACCAAATTGCCAACCACAACCATGGTTCGTTTTGTGGAGCAATCTTTAGCAATATGCCCAAGGCCCTTGCACTTATAACATTGAGTAGAAGTAGAAATAGGATTACTCAAGCGAGTTTTAGAAGTACCTTCCAAGTGTGGTGTAGTCTTCTCATAAGGCTTCTTCACTTCTTTGCTAGCACTTGCACTTAGAAAGTTTGCACTTGGAGTCTTCCACTTTTTGGCTTGCTTGTGGAGGTAGGAGTGTTGCTTTTGAACTTCTCTCCCTTAAGCCAAGTCTCGGCATCAATTGCAGCTTCAAACATATCTTGAAGTGTGAGATAATGATGTAACCTCAATTGAGAAGCTATACCATAGCTCAAGCCATTCTTGAAATGGATCATGGCTTCTTCTTCACCCTCGGTATCCATATCCAATGCCATCCGGGTCTTCTCAAATTCATCAAAGTACTCATGCACCGTTTTGACACCTTGTTTTAGATCATAGAGCTTCTTGAGTTGCTCTTGTCGATACCTTGGAGTTATATACTTGGTACTCATGAGCCCTTTCAACTCATCCCAAGTCACATTCAAATGCAAATTCATCCTTCTTCTTGACCTCTTCATGGACTCCCACCAAGTAGAAGCACAGGCCTCAAAGGTAGAAATAGCATAGGTACCCTTTCTCTCCTCGGTCATCTCATTGGTGTCAAACACCCTCTCCATGAGTAGTACCCATTCCATGTATGCCTCCGGATCACAAGTTCCCTTGAAGGATGGAAGATTGAGCTTGACACTATTGAGGTTGTTGTTGTTGTCACGTACCCCATAGTTAGGCTCCGATAGGCCTCCATAATAGTCATCATGAGCAACATACTCTCTCCTCGCATTCCCTCTAGCATAGCCCATGGGTGGCCCTCGACCTCGGCCTCTACCCCTATCCGCATTTCGACCCCAATGCATTTGCCTCCTAGGTTGATAAGGAACATCATACCCATAGGCTTCATTACCATGCCCGGCTTCCTCCTCTTCTTGAGCCTCAACAACTTGCTCAAGAGGTGGAACAAATCTAACGGGTCTTCGAAGTGGAGCATTTCCTTGGGGATTGCCCAAGTTGAGGGGATTGCCCTCTTGTCGGAGATTGCCCAACCCACGCTCTTGTAGAGCTTCAACTTTGTATCATTCATACTTCTTGGTTAGCTCCACAAAGTGTCCGGGAGTCATAGGAGTGCTATGACTTGTGCCTTCTCCGGATTCAATTTGGACACTCGGGGTCCTTCTCTTATCGGTCTCAACTTGATTCCTCTCGACGGTCTCAAGTCTCAAGGATATGTCCTCCAACTTGGCCATAATGGTGGCCATGAAATCCTTCATAGGATTGTCTCCATCATTTGCCATTGTACCTACAAAAGCAACAAACGTTAGTGAAAATAACCTCACTCACTCCCTCACAAGTGTTTCACTCGGATCACTCGTTTAGTGGTGGTGGATATTTCACTCGGACTTGAATACTAATAGCTTCAAGTAGTTGAACAACAATCCTCAACTCAATCAACTATTCACAAGCCAATTGTACTCCGGGGTGAGTGGAGTTGATATGACTCTATGAACGCTAAGCACTTTGAAGTAAAGGACTTGAGTCAAAGGATTCTACGAGTCTTCTTCGAATTCTACTCTCCTATCTAGGCACGAGTTACCTAAAAGCAATCAAGGACTAGTACCAATTAAGTAAAATGGTTACTTAAAGTAGCACTATCTAGATGTTATACAAGCAAACAAATAGGAAAACTTAGGAAAAAACTACCCAAAACAACACCTTCAGCAAGTAGGAGGGGCGCCTGAAATTCAGGAGGGGCGCCCAGGGTTGCAGGGAATCAGGCGGGGAACCTGGGACCTAGGCGGGGCGCCTGAGGTCCTATGCAGAGTCTAAGCTAGGCGGGGCGCCTGGCTTAGACGGGGCGCCTGGCACTGAAGCAATCCCAATTCGTTCCAAACTTGTTCCAATCCGATTTCCAATCCACAAATCCGGTGTTTTCAACTTGTTTTCACAATCCAATGATACCCAAAGTTGTTTTTGATCTTCCTTAACAAACCCCAATCAAATTTACAACTAAAAAATCAATCAAATCAAGATTCAAAGCCAAGAAACTCAAGAACACAAGGGTTTATCAAAAGGGTTTCAACAAGGATTGTGATTCATCAAATTTGATGTTATACATGTTCAAATCCCACAAAATTGGTACCAAATCATTCGTTTTTCATTGAAGATCAATCCCCAATATCAAGTTCCCAATCAAACACCCATTCAACCCAAGAATCAAGCCCAAATCATCAAGAACAAGGTTATCAAGGGTTTAAGGAAATTTTGGGGTTTCAAATTTTCAATTTCACCAATCCAAGTGTTTTTGGTACCCAGACAACAGGATTTCAACCACGATCAAGAATCTATAACACTCATATCATGAATCGAACACACCAACAAATTACACCAAATTTTTGGATTTTCAAATTTTCAAAATTTTTTGTGTTTTTCTTCTTTCAATAACAATAACAAGGAAACTAAAGTAGAAACTAACCTAGGCACGAAGAATCAAGGGTCGGGGGTTTGTAGAAACAAAATCCAAGCCTTGCTCTGATACCAAATGATGTAGGGAAAACACGGAGAACTAGTTCCGTTACACTCCGGGTGGATGTCAAGGATCACCTACACTATGCAACTACCCTCGAGCCAACGGGAACTCGCAAGTAGAATGATCGGGGGCAGGGTCGTTGTCCAACTAGAATCCACTAGAAGCACACAAATCCCAAACATAGGTTGGTTTTCATAAACCCAAAGAGTAACACTCTTTACAATATTCAATCATCATTCATCTAAACAAGCTAAGTGTAAAATAGGCTATACTTGAGTTTTTATAGTGTTTCCCAAGTTTACACAATGACCAAAATACCCTTACTAATAAGGTCCATCAAATAAGCCACGTAGGGCAAAACAGTAAAAGAAGCATAAGTCCAGCAGCTGGGAGGGGCGCTTGGCTTGTGCTGGGTCTGGGAAAGGCGCCTGGGGTTAGGCGGGGCGCCTGGGTGAAGGCCTAGGCAGGCGGGCACCTGGGTAGGGGCGCCTAGCTGGGCGGCCCGCCTGTGCACATTTGCACCCTTGGACAGAAACTTCTCCAGGCGGGGCGCCTGGCTGTGCTGGGCGGCCCTCCTCCTCCTTAGGCGTGAGGCCTAGAGCTGAGACCATTCGAAACACTTCCAAAGCTCTTGACTTCAAGTCCTTTGTATCTTCCAAGCTTGGTAAACATTGGAAAGTGTTGGAAAGTGTCTTGTCACGATTTGCCCCGCATCAAAAGTAAATAAAGTAATCATGCAAATATTTCATGAAAGTCAGATGCGTTTTATGAAATTTCTGCCTTGACTTGAGCTTGTGACATATCTTAAAACAAACTGAACATCATTTGCATCCACAACTTGCACCAATTTTGAATATCTTAGAATTTTGCCATTCTAGCCTTTGATAAGCAATACGGTTTTGCAAAATCTGTCCCAGTTATGATCTTCTGAATCTTCCAACTCATTTAAAAAATTTGCCCCAGTTATCATCTTCCATATCTTCAAATCATCTTGCAAAATTGCCCCAGTTGCTTGCCTTAGGGGAGACTGAAAATTTTAATATTATAGAGTCGAGCCCGTTAAGAGCGCCTACGTATCCCTCCACGGGAATCAGACTGTGCGTAGTTCTGCTTACATAGAGATATTTTTTTTGGGGAAAATATGGCAATCTAAGTACGAAGCCGCATCCGAATTGGAAAACATACACATCTGCCAAGATGCGTAGTTCGAAATTACATCATAAAAGATAAATAAGCCTAAAGTGTTACAATATTTTGACCGAATCCGACGGGGATTGCCTACTTATCCTGTTGCCATTCCAGGAATCAGGTCAGAAGTAGTTCAAAATTACGTAAACGAGGAAATAGGGGATTCCTATGCTAGTGTAACCGAGCTCTATGTGAGTTGCTTACGTATCTCGCCTTGGGAATCAGGTTACGCGTAGTTCGCATTACAATCAAAATTACATGGAAATGAGGAAAAAAAATTTTTGAGGCAAAATGATAAAGTTTTAACCAGCATGATTCAGGGCCTCAATTTGAATCGAAGTTTTGCACAGTTCTTTTGGTTCACAACCAAGTCTCCTGCGTTGGTTCACTCAGCTGGATTGTATTATCTTCAATCAAATCGGGTATCTTATGTATAAGAAGGACATACTCTTCAGTATCGTGCTTGGCAAATTCTGCATGGTAAGCACAATATTTGGTCCCAACAACACATTTTGAGGGAGGGCCAAACGTACCATCTCCTGCTAAAGGGTTTAACACTCCCATATCCTTTAATCTTTCATACAATTGAGCTTGTGGTTCACCTAAAGAAGTGAATTTTTGGCGCTGTCTCTTTTCATATTTGGGACGAGACCCTGCTGGCATAGACTGACGAGCTACAGGAAACTGGTGTTGTTGAGGGTAATTTTATGCTTGCGGTTGTGAATAAGGCTGGTAAGTGGGTATTCCAGATTGGTGGTAATTGGGTTGAGTATTATAGACTGGATATGGCGCGAGTGGAATTTGATGCTGACTTGGATAAGTTGGGTACAGTGTGCTTTGATAAATAGGTTGGTTTGGTGAGTTTCTGAAGGTTGGCTTCTTGTTTGGCCTTTGGTCGATATCAGCCATATCAATACCAACTTCATCTTCCCTCTTTTTCTTCTCAAAATTGCCCATACCAGTCTGGATGGCTTGCGTAGTTGCCTTCATTGAAGCAACACTTACAATTCACCCTGTCTTAACCCCTTTTTCGACCATCTATCCCATCACAAGAAGTTCAGAATAGGGTTTACCCATCATAGGGAGCAAGTGCATGTAATAAGAATATCTTGGGCTCGGATGAAGTATTTTACCATGTCTTCCTCAGTCATTGGTGGTTGCACCCTTGCAGCCTGTTCACGTCATCTCAATGCGTATTCCCTAAAGGTTTCTGTTGGTTTCTTCTTCAGATTGGACAAGGTTATAAAGTCAGGAGCCATCTTGACATTGTACTCAAACTGCTTTGTAAAATCATTGGCTATGTCATCAAACTCACGCCACTTGCTTATATCCTGTCTTGCAAACAATTCAGCAGCAATACCTTCCAGACTATGACTGAAGAAGGCCATCAGAAGTTCCTCTTTACCTCCCGCAACCCTCATTCAGTTGAGATATTTGGTCAAATGAACAAATGGGTCACTATGACCATCATACATATCAAATTTTCGCACCTTAAACCCGGGAGGAAAAGTAACGTCAGGGTATAGATAAAGATTCCGGTAGGAGATGCTTTGACGTCCTCTAGACACTTGCAAATCCTTGATGGATTGCTGCATGATTTTCATCGTTTGGATTATCTCCCCTTGCTCAACTGTCCTTCCCCGCTTTTCCACAGTTTTGGGCACTTCACTTTGTGGCACATAGTTAGTGAAATTCATGTTCTTACCACTGGGGTCATGCTCATAGTACTGGGCTTCGGGATATCCTCCCCTTGGATCATTGGCATTTTGAGGAACAACAGCCACAGAAATAGGTGCTTTGGATTGTGGATGACGAGGAGTATCTTTGGCAGGTAAATATTGATAGTGAGGCAAGTTGTTCTGGTTAATGAATGCATTCGGGATGTTGTTAACTGGTGCAAGCATATGAATGACACTGGAATTTGAAGGCGTGTTTGGATTGGCAGTTTCAACATTGGGGTTCAGAGTTGATAGCACGGCTGGCGCGTTTTGGTGGCTCGACCCTTTCATTCTGTCTAGTTCAGCTTGCATACACTCAATATGCTTAGCCATTCTAGCAATTTGTTCATCAGGAACAACAACTGCTTGCTCATTAGAAGATGCAGGGATACCAGTCTGATTATTAGTCATTGCTTGCTTCACTTTAGGTTAGACACTTAACCAACTCGGGAGTCAACACGAATCAAACTCTCTCTTTTGGGGAATAATCAAACAAAAGAAAATTTCAAAAGGTAAACTATGTTAGTTTGTGTGTCATTAACAACATTGCATATAATCACGTAGCGCGCGTCACGTAGCGGCTTGCATTTTAAATAAGTTTGACATGTGGAAATCCCAATTAGTTGAGCATAAATGAAAATGCGGGCGCGTCCTATCCTGTAAGGTGCCTCTTTGTGCCGGAGGTAGGCCTAATCGTCAAATGGCACGCACATGTGGTTATTATAACGACACAGGCCGTTTGTCAATACAACATCTGAGATATAAATAAACCGACATAATTTTCAACTTCTCAAATTTGATATGGCAAATGGTTTGGGATTCATTATAATATCCACACGATCACATAATATGCAGTGTCGTTGGGATTTAATAACCCGTCAACAAAAGGGCGGTTTCTTAATTCCTGGAAACGGTACCAAGGACCGGGTCCAAACTAAGGTGTATCTGCATGCATGACCTAATCTCCTTCTAAGAGTGGGCTAACGGTTGAGGCTGATTCGACCTATGCGAGATAAACCTGGCCTCATAAACTAGTAAAACCGGCCATGACAAAATCAGGCAAACCATACCCCAACTAACTTTGGTGACACGAAAAAAATTCAAAGAGTTAGGAAGGACAATTCCTTCCTGTATTATTGCCCGTCAAGCGGCCCCCCGTGATGAAATCGAGGAGATGAAAGAGAATTGACAGGCTCCATGAGGGAGGAAATATGAACGGAATGCAGACTATGCACAAATAAATATAATACATGCTTTATAAGGCAAACCAAACAAACAGATATAATAAAGCAAATAAATTAGACATGCTAGTTGCAAATAATTGCAAACCTTTATGGTCAAAACCTTTATTGCTCCCCAGTAGAGTCACCACGCTGTTGAACCCTCCCAAAAAATGCACACAAGGTATGCATCAGGATTTGACTTCAACAAAATGGGACTCCAAAGGATTTTCTTTGGAGTCGTCACCTAATTTAAGGATTATTAGGAACCTAAGTTAACTAAAGAGTGCAATTTTATCCCCTTATTTAAAGGAAAATATTTCAGAGATTCTTAGGTAAGTGGTTCTATTAAATTCGAAAGAAGGTCCCTAACGGGAGCACTTTCGAAAATCCGCTAAAAGCGATTAATCCGGCGATTTTCACGAATTTTATTTAAAGATAATTAATTTAGGATAAATTTTAAATAAAGATAAATAGATAATGAATAATATAATATAAATAAGATAAGGTTTGATTATGTCAATACTTAGATAAATAAATAATAAAATTTAAGATTAATTAAATGGATAATGAGATAATGGCCAGTTGATTAATTAATAGAATAAGTAAAGGTTAAATGAAGTTAGATAATTAAATAAAACAAACTAGATAAATAATTGGATAATAATAAAGGAGTAATTAATTGATTGAATAAATAGATAAATAAATAAGCAAATAAATAACTTAATTAAATAAATGAATACTTGTCAATTTTAACTAAATAAAGGAGTAAATGAATAATAATTGATTAAATAAAAAAATAAATATTTAATTGATTAAATAAATAATTAATTGAAATTGAATAAATTAGATTAAGTAAATAAATAAATAAAGGATTAAAATTTAATTAATTAACTAAATAATTAGATTAGATAAATAAATAATTGAATATTTAATATAATGAAAAAAGAAGCAATTCAAATGCGAATTATGACGAGGGTGTGATTTTTAGTCGAATTTGTTTTTGCACTCATTGATTGACAAATGATTCTAAGCATCCATAAATTAATTGGCGATTCGCAGAGAAATGATACAAAGCATTCATATAAAAAATAATTTAAGTAATTTACAATAATTATTCACAATTCAAATACCATTTCTATTCTACGGAGCTCCTAAAACATGCTTTTCTAAAGGGGACGGGAAAAAAGGAGTTTAAAAGGTAGAACCCGGATAACAAATTCAACACAAGCCTTGTATTTCACAAGGTTTTCATTTCCCTTTTTCTTTTTACATTTTCAGGGATATCAAGTCCCGAAAATGTGGAGCGGATCAAATAACTTCCAAATGCAAGTAGCCATCCCGTTTGTGAGTTTTACTCAACTCGTTCCCAAGAGTGTACATGACAAAGAAAATAAGAGAACAAAAGATTAGCATTCGTTCCAAGACAACCATAACAAATACAATAACATGCATAAATCATAACACGTTCTATTAAGGACTTCCCACACTATCCTATCCCATACCCGGGACTATCTCTAACACCAAGACAATTCTCTACACCTTTACCAACTCCAACTACTCCAAACAAACTCCCAATTATTTCACCATACCCAGGGATGAACTTTCAATTGTCTATCGACACCAGACTGCAAATCATGAAAGACGCCGATTGGCCTTTCAAAATGAAACCTCACTAGTCCTCGGCTTTAGTCAAGCCTCTCAGTTTCCTCGGTTTTGCAAGGCTCATAGACCTTGCTCATAGGGCTCCTCACTGGTCCTCGGCTTTAATTAAACATCGCAGTTTCCTAGGTAGCCAAGACCGCACTGGTCTTCAAGAAGGGGCACCACCAGTCATTTAAGACGCAGGGGCTTCACTCTCCAAATATACGACAATCATATTTCATTCCATAAAATTTTGCAGCTGGTTAGTCAACATCGGCCTGCACACACGCAAAGCCATTCACGAGAGGGACCCTATTGATCTTTAAAGATACTAGGGGCTTCGCCTCTTAGTGCGCAACTTGCGCACTCCAATCATATCCCGTTCATACCTGCATTGCACCAACACTCCAAACTGCACACATCATAATCACATACATCCGCCCTGAACAACTACCATCAACTTTGTACATACAATTATACACATGCACTCTCCACACGCACATACACCTACCATTCAACTGCCCTACTGCATCTAAACAAACTCTATGCACTAAAGCAAACAAAATCAACCACTGCAACCACCTGATCACTCCTTGAAACAAACCCCAGCTCCCACTACATTCTCCATACTCCTCTACAAACTGTAAACTACTTCTCAAACTCCTGGACATCATTGAACTAACACCTACTACTCCGTCTACTGCCTGAACCTCTAACTAGCATCTCCAAACAAACCATAACAGCCCATTTCCATCACTTTCCAAACCTCAAAGAAGATCATAACAGATATAGCAAAACAAAGAGACCCAGGGAATTAAGACCAAGAGAAACATGGAGGATTCAAGATAGGCTAAATCATAAGAAATTCAAAAGAGAATTGAGGAGTAAGTTCACAGACTTAGCAATACTCACGACTAAATTGCAGATCAGGATATCAATCTTTCATGCCATAGGATTAATGAGCCCTCATCAATGGGCAACTTGAAACTGACCTTCTATTTACATGACTAAGGAAAATTAAATGGACTAGACCTAGACTTTTGATGAACTAAGAGAATGGAGGGAAAACCAGACCATGCCTCACTCACACAGATCACACTGCTCCAGATCTTCATCTAGAACCACCCTGAAACCAACTGCAGCACCTGCCTCCTTTACCTCCTTTTCTCACTAACTAAGCTAAGACCAAGTAGGTCCTAGACAACTGCACCCACACCTGCACACACATATACTTGCCCCTGAACCGACCCTAAACAACCTACAAACCTCCAAAACAACTCCTGAACTCCATAAAAGCATCTGCAGACTCCCTTAGAAATGCCTGGAACCCAACAACAGGCCCTACCCTTTTCCTAAGACCTGCAGCAACAACAAACAGACCCCTAAAACAAACTGCAGCTCCTAAAAACAACACCCCTGCAACACCTGCTATGCCTGCAGCAAACTCACAAACTCACAGACAACAATTAAACAGCCTGAACCCTTCTAACACTCACAGACCTTCAAACCAACTCCTAACAACCTTCAGCACCCACTACATGCTCCTTCACTTCCTAAAGAACAAACTGCAGCTCCCACTACGCCCCTTCTTAGCAAACAATCAACTACAGACTCTTGAAAACTTCTCTTCTAATTCCCTGAAACCAAAAGACCCTTCACACACACACTCACAGAAACTGATCCTGCTAGTAAACCTATGGCACCTTCAGACAACCCGCAGCCTCCCTGAGCTACTAGAACTACTCCTACTACCTGCAAACCAACAGAACTACCTTCACCAACTGCAACAACCGCCTGAGCTACTCATAATCCCTCTAAGCATCACCTACACATACAAACTCCCTGACTTCTACTACCAGAAACAAACAACCAGACCACCCTGGCTTCTACTTCAAAACCAACAAAACAACAACAAAAACTTTACACAAACAGTGAAGATATCATCTTTACTAAGGATTGACCTGAAAAATCTTTATTTAGTTCATATTATAACTAAAGAGGGAATTTTATTCATTTTAACAATTGATTTAAAGCAAGAATAGATTAAAGGTTAAAGCTTTATGCGAATGAAATTCAGGACTACTTTTAACTAGTAACAAACTTCTTTTCAACAGGAAATAAACACCACAATAACCAGTATGCAAAAAAAATAAAAATAAAGAGGGTTAAGATTTAACCTGTTTTAGGGCAATGAACGAGGCGAGGGATCCGGGACTACCACTCAAACAAGAAGATGACTCGAACGATGAAGCGACGACTCGAACACAGAAAGCGATATGCAAAACCAGTTACACTATAGCTTTTTGACTAAAGAAATAAAGAAAATCTGTCTATGATATTATGCTGCCGTTTTTGGTATATCAAAATTTTTAGAACCCCTAGAAAAATGAAGATAAGGATGTATGTATACCTGATGAGTTAGGATTTTAGGATTTTGGCTCCCACATTTGAATTCAAGCCCAAAGTTGTCTTTTCCTTGTAGAACAAGGGTGAATTTAGTCAAATCTCCCTAAGGATTGTACTGAATTCATCCTTGTCATCAAGGATTTGCCCGTTCAAATCATCCACGGCTTGGATTGATCGAGATTTCAAACGAACGGACGAGATTCAAAGGAGTTTGTACTGGCGAGAGAGACCAAGGATACCAGATGTATGGGCCTAAATCAGTTTAGGTGTACAAATCGAATTTGGATTCGGATACAAGCAATTCTTCGTATCAAAGTTGAAATAACACGTGGGAAAGATGTAAAAGCGAGAAAATAACTGTATTGCAATATACAAATGTGATTACAAATTTGGGCAGCATTTCAGTACAAATTTCTAGATGCCTATAGTACAAAATGAGCTACTATTTATAGGCCTAAGGGCCTTGCCCACGTTCTCCACCATCAGCAAGTGCATTCCCCACGATTTGAGCAGCAATATGGAGAAGTTAGTGGGGCAAAGTAGTGGGCTTCAAAGCCGCTGGAACCGAGGTGTAACCGAAGCCTTGTCTCAAGGCTTCGGTTGTCTGACCTTACTGTTCGGGTAGGAGGGCGTGTCATCAAAGCCCGAAGTCAAGCTTGCCTTCGGTCACGCTGTTGGAACCTGACTTCGGTGACTCAATCACGAGATCGATTACTTCTCTTCGGAGCATCAGCTCGTTTTCCCTTCGGTCTACCATCTCGAGGTGTTGACCCGAGGCGACAATTTTCGCTGCTTCACCTCACATATATCCTCCTTCCTTTGGAGGATCTTTTGCACCCCGGTGTGAGCCTTGAAAAAGGCGCTGGACATTTCCTTAAACGAGGAGATTGACCCCGCTGGCAAGCATAAATACCACCGAAGAGCTCCTTTTTCTAACGACTGACCAAACTTCTTTAAGAACATCGACTCGAGCTGTGTAGCTGTTAAGTCGTTGCTCTTCACCATGGCCATATATTCCCTTATGTGCTCCTTGGGATCAGTCGTCCCATCATATTTCTTCAGGAATATAAGTTTGAAGCCCGGGGGAGTTGGGGCTGGAGCCGCTTCGGGCTTGTAGGTTTGCTCTCTGTATTGATCGATGTCGAGGTCGTCTTCCTCCTTCGTTATCCCTGGCACGCCTTCGAGGCGCTTCTCCACACGCGCCTCGATGCGGCCCTCGATTTCTCTGCTCATTCTTTCAACGTCGACCGAGGACGTTGTTTCCGCCACGGTGGGAAACGTCCCGAAGTGTGGCGTGGCAGTTGGGTTGTTCCCCGAGCCCCCAGACGTGGCCCCGTTGTGAGGTCCCCCTGTTATCGCGCCCGGAGGAACGAAGGGCGGGATGCCTCCACCAGGAGCCGAAGGCTGGGCACTGTTTGGGGCAGCGCTATTCCTCACTTCCAATGAAGCGCGGAATTCAGCATTGATGCTAGCTTGCTCATCCTGTTTACTTTGGAGAGCTCTTAGCGTGGTGACAACATACATCTGGAATTCTTCAGTTGTCATTGGGGCGAGGGGTTGTTGGTTCAACGGAGCGTCAACCAGATCGTTATTGTTACCATTGTTATCATTATCAGCCATAACGTTGAATCGCAAACTTTTGACAAAAAACGGATGTGGAACTTTGGAACAAAGCGTTACTGCTTATTTCCCCACAGACGGCACCAATTTGTATGGGCCTAAATCAGTTTAGGTGTACAAATCGAATTTGGATTCGGATACAAGCAATTCTTCGTATCAAAGTTGAAATAACACGTGGAAAAGATGTAAAAGCGAGAAAATAACTGTATTGCAATATACGAATGTGATTACAAATTTGGGCAGCGTTTCAGTACAAATTTCTGGATGCCTATAGTACAAAATGAGCTACTATTTATAGGCCTAAGGGCCTTGCCCACGTTCTCCACCATCAGCAAGTGCATTCCCCACGATCTGAGCAGCAATATGGAGAAGTTAGTGGGGCAAAGTAGTGGGCTGCAAAGCCGCTGGAACCGAGGTGGTAGCCGAAGCCTTGTCTCAAGGCTTCGGTTGTCTGACCTTACTGTTCGGGTAGGAGGGCGTGTCATCAAAGCCTGAAGTCAAGCTTGCCTTCGGTCACGCTGTTGGAACCTGACTTCTGTGACTCAATCACGAGATCGATTACTTCTCTTCGGAGCATCAGCTCGTTTTCCCTTCGGTCTACCATCTCGAGGTGTTGACCGGAGGCGACAATTTTCACCCAATACACCAGATGGAACAGTGTCACTCGTCCAGCGAGGACCTGTACGGAGAAGATGACTTGCTAGGTCACGGGTCGTGGAAACGGGTCGCGATTGGGTTTAGGGCCCCGCTTCGGCTTCAAAGAAAGACTTACCTCAGATCCCTGATTACAGTTTTAGTATATCGACCTCAGAGCTGGTCAACGTAGTCAAGGGAACTGCCGGGGTAACAGTACCCAAAGATATGAGAACTCCAGCGGACAAACGGGACCAGAATTTGCACTGCGAGTTCCATGTGGATTATGGCCGACGAACCGAGGACTGCAAAGCATTGCGCTTCGAGGTGGCTCATTTGTTGAAGAAAGGTGTGTTGGCCAAATTCCTTACCGACAAGGGAAAGGACAACAACTCCAAGAACCGAGGTGATGGACAGCCACCTCGGGCTCCACCCCTGAGAGAGTTGTAAATGTTATCATCGGGGGGTCAGAGGTGAACGGGGTGAATTTTGCGGCCGCCAAGAAATTCGCCAAGCTGTCAATCACAATGGAAAAGAGAACTCGAGTGGGGGGCTCGGGTAAAGAAATCGTATTTGATGATGACGATTATGATGGGATGATGTTCCCTCATCACGATGCCCTAGTCATCATGTTGAGGATCAATGACTCGGATATCAAGCGAGTCTTGATCGACCCCGGTAGCTCAGTCAACATAATCAGCTACGGGGCCGTTAAGAAGATGTGGCTCAAAGGGGAAGTCATCCCTAAAGCAACGGTGTCGACTGGCTTTAACTACTCCACGGAGAAAACTTTGGGTGAAATTACACTCAAAACATTTGCTGAAGGAATTAGCAAGGAAACACTGTTCCAAGTGTTGCCCGAGGACATAGATACAATGTGATCCTCGGCAGACCATGGATCCATTCCATGGAGGCTGTTCCCTCCACGCTGCATCAAGTGATCAAATTTCCTACGCCTTGAGGGGTTCGATCAATAAAGGGAGAGCAGCGAGTAGCAAGAGAGTGCTACTCGGTTGCGTTGAGAATTGGAGTCGCCCGGACCGGGCCAAAACAATAGCAACTAACGCAACCGGGGTCAAGCGAGAAGGACCTCCGAGGAGATGTTGAAAAGATCCCGGTGTGCGTTCAAGAGCCTCGGAAACAAAAAGCCGAGGACTCCACTATTGAGGAACTAGAGTCTTTCACCTTATTGAATGATTTTCCTGAAAGAAAGGTATTCGTCGGCTCGGAGTTGGACCCAGAGTCGAAGAATGCAATCATTGAAGTCTTAAAGTCCAACAACGATTGCTTCGCTTGGTCTCATTCAGACATGATTGGTATCGATCTGCAGATCATGACCCACAAGCTGAATGTAGACCCAAAATTCACCCCGGTGAAGCAGAAGAAAAGACCTCACGCCGGGGTTAAAAAAAAGCGATCGAAGATGAAACCACAAAGTTGCGAGAAAATGGTTTCATAAGGGAGGTAAAGTATCCCGAATGGCTGGCTAGTGTGGTCGTGGTACCAAAGAAAAATGGCAAGTGGAGGATGTGCGTAGATTACACTGATTTGAACTAGGGCCCTAAAGACTCCTACCCATTGCCACAAATAGACAGGTTAATACACTGCACGGCTGGACACAAACTATTAACCTTATTGGATGCTTATTCGGGCTACAACCAGATCCTCATGAATCTAAAGGACGAAGAGAAAACCTCGTTCATCACTGACCAAGGTACCTTCCACTATAAAGTGATACCCTTCAGTTTGAAAAGTGTTGGGGCGACGTACCAGAGGTTGGTGTGGCGCATGTTCAAGGAGTATATTGGAAAATCTATGGAAGTCTACATAGATGATATGCTCATCAAATCAATTCGAATGGAGGATATCTGAATCATCTGAGGGAAGCTTTTGCTGTTCTGAGGCAATATGGCATGAAATTGAACCCTGGGAAGTGTGCCTTCGGTGTTGGGTCAGGAAAATTCTTAGGATTTATTGTCTCCGAAAGAGGGATCGAAGCAAACCGAGATAAGATCAAAGCCATCGAGGAAATCCCCGAAGAGTTGACCGGGGTGAAAGAGGTTCAGTGCTTAACTGGCTGAATCGCTGCCTTGAGTCGATTCATCTCAAGGTCATCGGAGCGATACCACAAATTCTTCTCTGTTTTGAGGAAGAACAATCACTTCGAATGGACACCAGAGTGTAAGGAAGCGCTGAAAGATTTGAAATGCTACCTGGCTAACGCGTCGTTGCTTGTCAAGCCAAAGGATGGTGAAACATTGCTAGTTTACTTGGCTGTGTCCGAGGTGTCAGTCAGCGCGGTGCTGGTTCGGTAGGAAGATGGCAAGCAACAACGCATCTACTATGTGAGCAAGAAATCCTCGATGCTGAGACCAGGTACCCACACTTGGAAAAACTAGCACTTGCTTTAATTGTTACTCCCCGGAAACTACGACCTTATTTCCAATGCCACCCAATAGCAGTAGTTTCAATCTTCCCCTTGAGGAGTATATTGCATAAACCTGAGTTATCGGGGTGGTTATCAAAATGGGCAGTAGAATTGAGCGAGTATGACATCACTTATCAACCTCGAACAGCCATCAAATCCTAAGTCTTGGCTGACTTCGTAGCTGATTTTAGTGTTGAGATTCTGCCCAAAGCCGAAAAAGAGAACTCAATATCGAAAGGAACAGCTTCGGGGCTATGGATACTTCACACCGATGGGGCAACTAATTCCAAGGGTTTGGGATTAGACATAGTGTTGAAAGTACCCACCGGGGAGAAAATCAGGCACTCGGTTCGGTTAAAAAAAGTGACCAACAATGAGGCCAAATACGAAGCGGCTCTAGCAGGCTTGGAGTTAGCTAAAGAAATAGGGGTGGAAATAATTGAGCTGAGATGTGACTCGCAGCTGGAAGTAAATCAAGTGCTCGGTGAATACACGGCTCGAGGGCCCAGAATGCAGCTATTCTTAGACCGAGCACAAAGGATTTTGGCCCAATTCCAAGAATGGCAAATTAAGCAAGTACCTCGGGAGGAAAATACCGAAGCTGGTGCCCTAGAAAATTTGGGTTCGGCTGTCGATGAGACTCACTCCGGGACTGATTCAGTGGTTCGGTTGCTATCTGCACATATGAGGGAGATGAAACTGCAGGTCAACTCAGTAGACCACAAATGGGATTGGCGGAGTAAGTTCATCTCTTACTTCGACTCGGGGACTGTCCCCCAAGATAAGAAGGAGGCCAAAAAGTTAAGGACCCAAGCGGCATCATACCATATGATCGAGGGTAATTTGTATAAGAGGTTATATTATGGCTCGATAGCCAAGTGTTTGGGTCCCGACGAGGCTAGATACATGATGACCGAGGTGCACGAAGGCGAGTGTGGCAATCACTCAGGGGGAAAGTCTTTGGTGCGCAAGTTACATAGAGCTGGGTATCATTGGTCCACCATCAGCGCAGATACAAAGGCCTTCGTGCAAAAATGTGATAAGTGCCAATGTCGCGCACGGATGATCCATCAACAGGTCGAACCTCTGCATTCGGTCGTGTCACCATGGCCTTTTATGAAGTGGGGGATGGATATTGTTGGCCCATTACCAAAGGGAAAAGGTGGTGTCCGGTTCATCCTAGTGTTAACCGATTACTTTACAAAGTGGGTGGAAGTATCGGCTCACACCAAAGTCAAATAAAAGGACGTAATCGATTTCATTAGGAAAAACATCATCTACAGGTTCGGTGTCCCGAGGGAAATAGCTTGCGACAATGGTAAGAAATTTATGGGTGCAGCCGTCACTGATTTTTTCAAGCAGTGGCGAATCAAGAGAATTGCTTTGACCCCCTACTATCCAAGTGCCAATGGTCAAGCCGAGTCTTCAAACAAGGTAATAACTGAAAATCTTAAGAAAAGGCTCGATGAGAAGAAAGGTCCTTAGCCCGAGGAGTTACCAGGTGTGTTGTGGGCCGTGCGAACGACCGAAAAGAACAGCACCGGGGAGACCCTTTTTTCACTCACTTATGGCATGGATTCGCTTATCCCCGTGGAAGTGGGTGAACCAAGTTTTTGGTACGCCCACACCACCGAGGACGTGAATCAGCAGGTCATGTGTATAGAATTGGACTTGCTCGAGGAAAAAAGAGAATTAGCTTTGGTTCGGCTGGTCACACAAAAGAGGCTAATCGAGGCATACCTCAATAGAAAGGCCAAACTCAGAGATTTTAAAGTTGGCGATTATGTGCTGAAGGTTGTGAACCAATCAACGAAGGAAGAGAACGGAGGAAAACTCGTCGCAAACTGGGAAGGACCTTACAAAGTCAAAGTAATTGTCGGGAAAGGATCTTATCAAATTGAAGATCTGCAAGGTGTGCCCGAACCCTTAAATTGGAATATTTCCAATTTAAAACGGTGCTACTTCTAATCGAGGTAAATATTTCTTAATCTTTTTAAATTTACCCACAGCCTCGAGACGAACAACGCTCCTAGGGCTTCGGTCGAAATGTACTAACTCGCTCCTCGTTTCATTTTGCTTGACCTTTTCAGGAAGAGGATAAAACGACTTCCACTGCTCGGATCTTCATCAAGATTCACACCCGAACACTGGGGGGAGTGAGAGGCGGTTTGCAACCGAGGTCGACACTTATCCTCCCAACCGAAGCCTGTCTATTCGATAACCGAGGACTGACACACGAAGAATAACTTAGTACATTGTAATTACGCCCGATAGTGGCATGTTATCAATTTGTTTTTACGCCCAGGGTCCACTTCGACTTGGCTTTATGTAAACAGCCGATTTTGGCTCGTTGATCTTATCAATGAAATGAATTTGTTTCTATATCTCTTTGTTTCCACGATCTTGCACTTTGAAGTTGCACGTTAAATGCATCGGCTCGAGAACGAGACGTCGTTCTAAGTTCGCATCGGTTTTACCTAATTAAGCTTTGCAAGTGAAACTACTCCTAAGTGTTCAGTTCGTGCAAGAATTGACACTTAAAAGGAAAACGCAAAATCATATCATCAAAGGTCCGGAGGCTGATTATATTCACATCTAAGTGCATCAAAAGGCACGAAGGCCTAAAAAAAAAAGCATACAAAAAACGAACTATTCTGTTCCTAAGGGTTCTCCCCATCGGCATCTTCACTACCCTCCTCGGCGCTTTCGCCCCCTTCATCGCCTTCGGATTCACCATCATCCGAACCCTCACTCGAGGGAAGGTCATCTACAATCTTCTGAGCCTCGGCAGCAGCATCCTTGGCTTTAGTTATCTCCTCTTCAAGCACGATTTGCCCAGCTTGAACGTGCTCGAGTGTGCTAAGTCTAGTCTTGACAACGGCCAAAGCTTCCTCAAACTTCGCCCTCGTCGCTTTGACCTCGGCTCGCTCGTTGAGGTGAGCAATTCTGCCTTGAAGTTTTGGAATCTTGCCCCAAAGAGCAGGTACTTGATCTACCTGGCTTTGTAATCCAACAAGCTTGGCATTGTACTCCTCAAGCTTACCACGGTACTTCTCACCTGCCTCTAGCACTTCGGTTTTGGCTTTGAAAAGTTCGGCTTCAAGTCTAGCATTTTCAAGGCTCAGCCACAAACGCTTGTTAGTAAACTCGTTTGTCACGGCCTGAACTCTACCCTCGGCAGACTCCAAGACCCCATGCAAATCAGCTTCATCCTTAGCCGAAGCCTCATTAGCGCGCTCCAGCTCCTCAATCAAAGTGGCAAATTTTGCTTCCAACTCGGCGATTCTCCCTCTAAGTCCTCTCTTTTGTTCACCCCAGGCGGCTGTAGCTGCCTGAATTTGCTCTACTCGCTCGCGCTCGGGGTGAACAGCTTGCAGAGCAAGGACCAAGCTCTGCATGAAACCAAAGTGTTAGTGTCAGAAAAAAGGAAAAGCAAACTATGCGAATGAAGTGCACGAAGACTTACCCAAAGGGCAGAAACGGCTGAAAACGCCCACCAAACTCATAGGGGTGAGATTCCGAAGGGCGTGAGCCTCGGTAGGTCCAAGCATAGCGTCAAACGCAGCAACATCCTCCTTGGTAGGATCCAGCAGATTGGCCTCAAGAATGATCTCAAACGCCCAAGGTACGGTGGCGGAGGATTTAGCCGAAGCTCAAGAGGCCTTAACCGTGCTCTTGATCAAGCCTTCGCCTACCTTAGCCTTGCCTTTTCGCTTGGCGGCCTCTTGGTCAGATTCCTCTGCGTTTATTACTTCAGTCGCCCTAGCGACCTCGGTACCTGGTTCTGGAATCGTCTCAGAGGCCGGCTCTGGCACTGCCTCGGGAGCCATGGGATGAATCTTCTCATCACTGGGCTCATCAACGAGACCTCGATGTTGTGTGTTTACTGCTTCGGCAGCGGGGGCAGCAACTTCTTCAACCCAAGTTCCCTTGGCTTTGGTGGCCCGCTTCGACTCGGCTCTTTTCCTCTTTAAGCCTGGAGAAGGGAGAGAAGCGATCTCACAAGTATAAGATGAAGTGGGAGTGGGTACACATAAAAATTGACCTATAAAATTGTCGTCACCTTGTGAAGTCCCTTGGCCCGATGAGCCCTTGGCCTTCTTGTCTTCGACAAGCTTCTTTGCCAAGCTCGCCATTTGATGGACGCCTTCGGTGGCGTCGATCAACTTCTTCTCTTTCTTTTTCTTCTCCTTCTTATTCTTCTTTTCTTCTCCTTCTTATTCTTCTTTTCTTCTCCTTCTCCATCTCCCCTCTCTTCGGCCTCTTCTTCCTCATCCTCTTCGACATCCTTCACGGCCCTGTTGGAGAAACCTAAATGGGAAGTAAAAAAGAATTTTAGGATGCAGTAATTCAATGACAATTTTAAGGAATTGTGGATGCAAACGTATAACTCACCATGCCTCTTGCATATCCATCGGTTCCCCTTCAGAGCGGCTAAGATCATCCACTGCCGACGTGGATGCGTCTCTTGCTTCATAACCTCGGTGGCCCATTCGAACAAATCCCCCGGTGGATTGACTGGAACCTTTTCAGCTGCAAGCCACAAATAAGAAAATAAGCACAAGTTGTGGTGATCAAGGACCGAAGGGAAAATGATGACACTTACGCTGAGCATTCCACGCTTCGGGAAAGCCAGGTTCGGGTGACAGCAGCCTCATAGGGATGAGCACATATCGATCATTCCAACCTCGGTCACCATGGTCTTCACTTTTGATCAAAATAGCGTAAGACCCCCGAGGTAAGAGGGCTACCACCCCGACTTTATGAAAGTAGGGATAGTAGAGAGAGATCAAGTGATGGAAGGTGAAAGACAACCCAGATAGATTACTTAAATATTCGAGGGCCTGCACAACTCTCCAAACCCCAGGCCCCACTTGAGCCAAGCACAAATTGTAAGATCTACAAAATGTGTCGATTATGGGATGAATTGGCAAATTGAACCCTATGGTGAAAGGATACGTGAAAACCGTAGAATACCCCTCAACGTGAGTAGAGGCAGCTGAGTCCGGGGCCGGAATCCTAATTTCCACTTCGAGCCCCCATCGACAGTCGGCCCTAACAATCTCAACCACGTCTTCGGTTATGATACTCGGGGTGACGTGAACCGGTATGTTCCTTTTCTTCCTCTTTTGGGCGTCGGATTGGGCATGAACTTTTAAGTCTTTGTCATTGCTAAAACTCAAAGGGATGACCAGCCTAGGGTCTATCTCCACTTCAATGGGTATCTTCTTCCTCGACTTCTTCGAAGTGCCAGCTTCGGTCTGAGACCCCTTCTTGCTGGCTTCGGCTTCACCCCTTTGGCCACTTGCCCCTCTACTGACTTCGGTCTCGCTCTCTGGGCCACCTGCTTCTCGGACACTAGTGACATCATCCACACCAACGTCATCTCTATCATCGCCGTGGTCGTCACCACCAACATCAATATCAACATCATAACCGACCTCCGCTGTGTCGCGACCAGCCCTCGCCTTGCGCCATTTAGGAGCAGTGGAAGTGGCCTCGCCACCACCCTCCACTTCAATCATCTGCAGCGGTGTTACAGTGGGAAAAACATCTCCGCTCATCACCGCGGCGGCAAAATAGTCAGCCCTCTCGCCGGAATCACTAGACCCATGTCCAGACATTGCCATTGGTGTAGTGTTAAGTTGGGAAGAAAATCGTTCTCAAGGAAGCTGGTTAAGAAAGGGAAGCTTTGCCTTTCGCGATCTCACTGTGTGTCAAGAATTTTCAAGTAGAGAAGAAGACTGTTAAGTGAGGTATTTATAGAGGGTGTACACGTGCAAGTTGCGGAAGCAATGATGACTGTAACGTTGGAGAAAGCAAAAGGTCGGCGCGATAATTCGGTAGCCAACCAACAGTCGCCACGTAATGTTGAACAGTAATTCAAAAGGCGTGCAGCTTTTCGAAATTCTTTGATAGAATTGAGCCACGTCGGCTTCCCGCTCAAATTCATTTCACTTCTCGGTGACCATGACATTCACCCGAGGAGTGGGGGGACTATCTGTATGGGGCAAAAAATGACGTGCTCGGACCAGCACCTCGGTATGAGAAACCGAAGACAAGCGAACTGATGTTCCGTGGCAGAGAGACCGAAGTCGAGCATCACTGTCACAACCGAAGACGAGCCGTAAGCTGAACTTCAGCGACACCCGCTCCGACCGAACGATAGAGCTAAGTCACCGATGAACTTGAGCTTCGGTGAATCGCTCCGTTTCTAACAACTCGGCAACCCACTACTTCAGGCCACTAACTCCTTCAATTAATGCCTAGAACGTGGGTTTAAACATGACTGATGGTGGAGAACGTGGGTAAAGCTTCTTTGGCCTATAAATAGCATTAGTTTTATCTTGTATTCATTCAGAAAGACATACAGAAACTCTGTCAAATTTTGTACTCACTACAATATATATTGAAATCAAATTACTTTTGTAACACCCCAGCTAAGGGTCAAGTGTCCCACATCGGCATAACACAGGAGAGATGCTGGGTATATAAGTTAACTGGCCTTAGACCCTAGTGACGCATTTTAAAACCGTGCGGGCCTAGGCCCAAAGCAGACAATATCACTAGCGGGCTGGATGTGGGTCAAAGTTTAGGGCTGAGTCTAGGCGAATTCCGGTACGCGGGGCAAACCTCCGTGGTGAGTCTAGGAGAATCCCGGTACGCGGGGCAAACCTCAGCGAGGACGCTGAGTCCATAAGAGGGGGTGTATATAACACCCCAGCTAAGGGTCAAGTGTCCCACATCGGCATAACACAGGAGAGATGCTGGGTATATAAGTTAACTGGCCTTAGACCCTAGTGACGCGTTTTAAAACCGTGCGGGCCTCGGCCCAAAGCGGACAATATCAGTAGTGGGCTGGGTTGTTACAGATTATGTAACACCCCAGCTAAGGGTTAAGTGTCCCACATCGGCATAACACATGAGTGATCCTGGGTATTTAAATAAGCATGCCTTAGACCGTAGTGACGTGTTTTAAAGTCGTGCGGGCCTAGGCCCAGAGCGGACAATTTCACTAGTGGGCTTGGGCTGTTACAGATGGTATCAGAGCCACTCCGTGTTAGCCTTGTCGATGTGGGTCAAAGTTCAGGGCTGAGTCTAGGCGAATCCCGGTACGCGGGGCAAACCTCCGTGGTGAGTCTAGGCAAATCCCATTACGCGGGGCAAACCTCAGCGAGGACGCTGAGTCCATAAGAGGGGGTGTATGTAACACCCCAGCTAAGGGTTAAGTGTCCCACATCAGCATAACACAGGAGTGATCTTGCGTATTTAAATAAGCATGCCTTAGACCCTAGTGACGCGTTTTAAAGCCGTGCGGGCCTAGGTCCAGAGCGGACAATTTCACTAGCGGGCTTGGGCTGTTACAACTTTCTCGTATTTTACGCTTATTTCTTGCATTTTCCTGACTTTGATACGAAGATTTGCTTATATTCTAGGGATTTTTATACCACATGCCCACACTTTATAAAATATTACAAATTTCCACTCATTTCAAACTTCATTTCACTCCATGTCCATGCCCATTTTGACATACATATTTACCTTCCATGCCCATTTGACATAAATATTTACCCTCCTACCCACTCTTCCAAACCCTTTCTAATCTGCCTGTTTTTCTTATCCCAAAACTTTTCATTTTTTAATTTTCCCTCAACCCCATGAGACAGTAGAAATGCTGGCGAAATTTCTGCCTCCACCTCCGCCGCCGGAGCTCCACCATCAGTGATGGCTAACCATAGTTTCTGGTAAAAAATGTTTACATGTTTGGGTTCGTCTCAACCCCCTTATCCCCGATCCGAGCATATTTTCTTCAAATTCTAGTTAATCCGCTGCAGATCGGAACTCAAGGGTCGTCGATTCCTAACTCCGGTGATCCTTCATTTTTTCAGGTATACACTTACATCAATGGGACCCTCATCTCGGTCTCTTCTACACATTTTCTAAAGGTAATTTCCTTGAAAACTCCTATTTTTTCTCCATTAATCTTCTGGCCCGTTTCTATTTTACTATTTGGGGGTATTATGTTGATGCTGATAATTGATGCGATGTGGTTACGATGCCACGGTGTGATGTAGTTGGGGGGGGGTGAGGCAGTTGTGATTGGATTAATGGTAGTTTCTTGGTGGTGATGTCGCGATAGGAGAGGTTCTGTGTTTGGCCAGATGGCGGAAAAACTGGTGTGTGCGTTGATGTGAGCAGTGGCGTGTGGTGTTGTTTGGGCCTGTTTATTTCATGATAAGGCTGTCATGATAAGGCTGTAACTTCTTGTTACGAGTGAGATGGAGACAGTGTTTAACAGGTTCATGGTGGTGACAATGCAGTAAAACATGAGTGGCGATTACGTTACTGCAATAGCGACTACTGATGGTTGTTTTGGTTAGCTTTGGACGATGCAGTAACAACGAACACAGGCAGAGGTATAGTGCGACAACTTAGAATTTGTGGTGATGGAGCAGCTAACTTGGTTAGATGATTGAACCATTTTTATCTCTTTTTGCTTTTTTCCCCCATCTTCTTTACCCATCTCTGCATATGTATGCTTAGTTTGTTTAGATTCACTTAATGTATGATTAGCATGTATGATCTTCAAGTTGAAGGGAATCAGAAAATATATGTTAGTTCAATACTGCATTCGTCTACTTCTCATTATTAAACTCCAATTTTTTGAAAATTGTCAAAGCAATGACTCAAGTTGTAAATGATAAATTTTTTGTGTTCTTCAACTGTATGTTTATTTCTTGTTTCAAAAATGTGAAGCGTATTAAATCTTTCTTACTTGTAGTAGTGGTAGTTTCTGTTCCGTTTATGGACTATGAGGTTGTGTTTTCCTGTTTGCTTTAGTTCAATTTTAAGCACAAATGTGTCTGTGAGTTTGTTTCTTCCATTTTGTCCTTTTATCTCTGTTAAAGCACGAGCGTTGTATGTTTCCCTCTACTTGTGGTAGTTGATATTTTGCTTAATTCTTGTGATCGAAAGTTATTGACTTTTTTAAGTACATGATTTAACATACCTTTTTCCTCATATATTGCACAGTAAAAATTGGGCTTAGAGTTCTCGCTCGTCTAGTTCCAGACCAGCTGCCCATTGTTTATCAAACTCTTGGTGAAAACTGCAATGAGAGAATGCCTTCAATCATTCATGAAACTTTGAAAGTTGTGGTTTCCCAGTACAATGCTAGCCACTCTTTTATTTAATTTAATCTTTGGTAGACGTATTCTTGTAGGATTTGTTCAAAACTTGCTATGTCGCCTCATTGTTAACAAAAACCACACATTGGTATGTCTGTTGTGTTTAACTTCCTATTGCTTTAGCTTATGTGTGCATGAGTAATGTGGTTCAGTAGTTACTTGGTGTTTTTAATTCTATTAGTGTTGCTGCTGCTACTTAGAAATGTATATATAAAAACTGCTTCTATTGAAATGATATGAGTAGATAATAGATAATTATTGGCACCAAAGAACTACATTACCTGCTTTGATTATGTGAAAAGTAACCATTTGAAGGTATTGACTCTTTAATGTTGTATTTGTATTATGTTATGTTAAAAAAATAAGTAACAATTTTTTCGTGCATTGACTAGTGGCAGTTCGGCTTCGTTTAGGCTTGTAATTTGTCTTTTTTTTAGCCGATAAATAGTAAAAAGATCTAATCACTTTGTTTTCTTCTTGTTTTATGTTCATATTCACATAATATAAGCTTAGTTATATGCTTACTTCTATCTTATTCGTGTTTAATTTGTGCTTAGTATTCTTAAAGTCTCTTATTATTGATGTGTAAGTATACATATCTTCTTTATAGGACAAATACGTATAAACTACATCGTTGACGATATGGTACAACAGTGCACAAGCTATTGGAAGAAGCTTATGGCAGCTTACTAATTATTGGTATCATGTTTTGTACCTTTTGTAAGCAAAAACACATTCAGGAATCACATAATGTAAATGTGTGGTGAGGAAACTATATGTATTGACCTTTACATATTTATGATCTATTAATTTTTATATTTCAAGAATTTTTGGTTTGTTCAAATTTATAACTTTTTTTTTTGGACTTCATTGGATGATTTGAAAAGAAATATGAATTCTGTATATAGCAACAATCAAGAGTTGTTACTAAAGATGCTAGTAATCAGCCCTTTCGATAAAATTTTGGCAACAATAACATTGCTGACAAAAAATTATATATACTGCAACAAAATATTTTGTTGTTAATTGTCCTAACATCGAAGTGTGAAATGTTATAGAATACATAGATATTTTAAATTTTATCGTTTTAAAGAAGTATACCTTTTTGGTATATTGTATACTCTTTTGGTATACCTTTTTGTGTTTGGATCAAAGTGTCTGATGTTATCGATCGAGCAAACAAATATTTTAATTTTTGTTGTTTTGAACAAAGTATACCTTTATGGTATACTGCATACGCTTTTGGCATGAGTTGTAATGTTCGGATCGAAGTGTGAGATGTTTCAGAAAACATATATATTTTAATTTTTATTATTTTTAAAGAAATATACCGTTTTGGTATACTGTATACTATTTTGGTATACTCTTTTGCGTTTGAATTAATGTATGCGATGCTACCGAGCAAATAAATATTTCAATTTTTTGTCGTTTTGAACAAAGTATACCCTTTTGGTATATCCTTTTGTGTTTGGATCCAAGTGTGTGATGCTACCGAGCGAATAAATATTTCAGTTTTTGTTGTTTTGAAGAAAGTATATCCTTTTGGTATACTATATACTCTTCTGATATACCCTATTGTGTGCGGATCCAAGTGTGCAATGCTATTGAGCAAATAAATATTACAGTTTTTGTTGTTTTGAACAAAGTATACCCTTTTGGTATACTGTATACTCTTCTGGTATACCCTTTTGTGTTTGGATCCAAGTGTACGATGCTACCAAGCTAATAAATATTTCAGTTTTGATGTTTTGAACAAAGTATACCCTTTTGGTATACTGTAAACTCTTCTGGTATACCCTTTTGTGTTTGGATCCAAGTGTGTGATGTTACCAAGCGAATAAACATTTCGGGTTTTGTTGTTTTGAACAAAGTATACCCTTTTGGTATAGTGTATACTCTTACGATATACTCTTTTGTGTATGGATCTAAGTATGTGATGCTACCGAGCGAATAAATATTTTAATTATTATTATCTTTAAAGAAGTATATCTTTTTGGTATATTGTATTCTCTTTTGGTATATCCTTTTGTGTTTGGATCCTATTGTGTTTGGATCCAAGTGTGCGATGCTACCGAGCAAATAAATATGTTCAGTTTTTGTTGTTTTGAACAAAGTATACTCTTTTGGTATAGTGTATACTCTTATGGTATACCCTTTTGTGTTTGGATCCAAGTATGCGATGCTACCGAGCGAATAAATATTTCAGTTTTTGTTGTTTTGAACAAAGTATACCCTTTTGGTATACTGTACTCTTCTAGTATACCCTTTTGTGTTCGACTCGAAGTGCAAAATATTTCAAAAGACATATATATTTTAATTTTTATTATTTTTAAAGAAGTATACCTTTTTGGTATATTGTATTTTCTTGTGGTATACCTTACTGTGTTTGGATCAAAGTGTGCGATAGTATCGAGCAAATGAGTATTTCAATTATTGTTATTCTGAACAAAATATACCTTTTTGGTATAATGTATACTCTTTTGGTATACCTTGTTATGTTTGAATAAAAGTGTGAGATATTATCGAGCAAATAAAATATTTCAGTTTTTGTGTTTGTGAACGAAGTATGCCTTTTTGGAGAAAAAAAATGAGTATAATAAGATTACAGAGAAGAAAATAAATTAAAAAATAAAAACATGGGGAGACATGAATAGTGCTAGAAACAGGAGAAAGAAAAAAGAAAGAAACAGAAAGAAAAAAGAATAGTAAACGGAAAAAAAAAAAACAAGAGTAGTGAAAACGGAGTAGGAGAAAAGAACAATAAAAGAATGACAAAAAAAAGAGAGAAAAATAATAGTACAAAATATGAGGAAAGAGAGGAACTTGAGTTTCTTATTTTATGCCTCAAAATAAGAAGGTAATTAGCTAATAGGTATAGTGTGTAAATAAGTTATGAGTATAAATATAATGGGTAGAGCCATATAAATAAAATAGGATGTATGTGTATTTTTGTAAATCTCCATATATTCTAACTCAAATTCGATTTGTGATCCTAAAACCGATTTAGGCCCATACAGTTACTCTCATCGTTCCATTATATATGTCATAATTTGAATTAACATAAAATTTTATAAAGTAATAAAAAATCTTACAATTTATAATATAAAATAAATTGTAAATATTTACGTATATGATTATAAATAAATGACAGGAAGAGAATGTAGGCAGCATGGGTGACAAAGAAAAAGGCAACATTGAAAAGTATCCAACTCCCAACTGCAACAAGCCATTCCGTTCCGTGGCCCCCTCCAAACTTTTCACTTCCCATAATAGACACCTGTTACAACGGAAAAATAAGTTGCTCTTGCCAAATGAGAGGAGGACACGTCAGTGTTGTAGTCAGTTTCCTCCTCCTTCTAGCTGCCGCCGGGGAATTCGCCGGAGATTACTCCAAGTTATCGGGAATTATAATCCCGGGATTCGCTTCGACACAACTGAGAGCATGGTCAATATTAGACTGCCCTTATTCTCCTCTCGATTTCAATCCTCTCGATTTAGTCTGGCTCGACTCCACCAAAGTAAATACTCACTTAATTACTTGTGTTTTAGAGATTAATGCTATTGTTTCAGTGTATATTTATGCAAAAAGCTTGCTACTTTTTTGAACTCTCACTAATATTGGACATTTCATGCATTAACTACACATACATATTGTTCAATGCACGTCACTGTGATGTCTGCACCAGTTTACCTGCACCTCGACTATTCTACTAGGTGCCAGTTACCTCCTACCAACAGAGGTACACCATAACTTTTCACACTAAGACTTAGATAGATGTGAAGAATCACCTAGCGTTCTGTTGGGATTTGAACCTAAGACTCCATGTCTCTCCTCCTGCCGGCACATTTAGTTTTTGTTTGTTCTCTTTGATGATAGTGGGGCTAGTTTGTGCACACATTGACTAGTGTACTGGGTATCTACTACCTCTCACATCATAGTTAATGAGTGGTTATGCCTACCAAGGCTTAGGCAGATGGGAAAAAACCACCTAATATTTTTTTTTTTTGGCTCTGCTGGGATTTGAACTTGAGACCTCATGAATCTCCTCAGACTTCACTAACTACTAGGCGACGCCCTTGGGTTCATAAATGCATGTTTTGTTAAGATATAAACAATAATCATTAGATAGGTAATTCCAGCTAATTGGGATTAGTGTGATATTGGAGAATTTAATTTGTCTTACAACACAATTTTTTTAGTATTGGAATGAAATATATTTGACTAAGTGGGATGGATACAGAGGATCCATATAGTCGACCCAGCTGATTCGAGACGAGGTGCAATTGATTGACTGAATGAGGAAAATCTGATATAACTCTTGAGTTTTATCATATGCAGCTAGATTATTGATACCAACTCTTTCATCTTGTAATTTCTAGACAAATGTGGTATTGCTTTTCTACTTTATTTGGGGGAAATACCCTTTGCAGCAAATTACTAGATATCAGACCATTCGGGAGATGTTATTTCTTTTTTGGATAAAGGTAATGATTTTATTAATAAAAAAAGGGGAAAAACCCCGTATACAAGAGGTATACAAGATGTTATTTCTTCTGCAGTCTGGATCTTGCTTCTGTGATGCAAAAGTTGTAATGCTTTAATTAAGTTAACAATTTATCTTCCTTACAGCTTCTTTCTGCTGTGAATTGCTGGCTCAAGTGCATGATGTTAGATCCTTACAATCAAACAGATCATAGTGAGTGCAAGTCTCGACCTGACAGCGGACTTTCTGCTATCACAGAGCTTGATCCTGGTTATATTACAGGTGTTCTTGATTTTCCTCTCCTCGCAATTATCCTTTGCACTTCTAGTAAACTGGATTAAGTAATTCAAGATGTTATCCCCCTCATTAGACAGGAACTCAGACGAAATTGAACTGATTTTTCACTGGTAACATCTTAAAGTGCATTTATTTAATCCACATGAAGCTAGGTGCAGACCTTGGTGGGCGCTTTTCCTAGCTTAGGTAGCGCCTCGGTGTAGGCACCAAGCCTTAAACTGTGTGGATTAGCAAAAACCACCTAACTAGCTGTCTTTTCTAGAATTTGGAGAACATACAAGACCCCTGGTGCCTGGGCTCTGTCTTGAAGAGAATGGCTCTAACAACAACCAACAACTACGCCTCAGTCCCAAACAAGTCGGGTTGACTATATGAATCCTCACCGATCATGTTACTTCATTAAACTCATCCTCACTCCCCGGATTCTAATTTATTGTTTAGAGAGCGAGTCTAAACAATATACTTTAGCAAAGCAATCTAAGGAAACAGAACCTTAGAAATAGAGATAGAAATTTGGAAATATAGTATTTAATAGATTTGATTAGAAACTAAAAAATTGCATATTTGCATATAATAAAACTTTTTATTGGTTGTTGAACTTGATTATTATTGTTTTTACTTCGCTTATCAAAACTCAAAGAGAAAGAAAGAGGAAAGATTAAACACTGTCTTACTTCTATCTTTTTACTTAATTGCATTTGTTTCAATTCCTTTATCCATATAATTGTTGTTTGCGATTGTAGTTCATTTTTGCTGTGTATATGTTTCTTTCTTCATTTTCACCTTCCTTCAATGCGTACTTTAATTGTGCTTTAGCTTCGCATTCAATGATAGCTTGGCGTTAGCCTCACTTTGCCTTTGAAAACACTGGTCCAGACAAGTTTGTGGTCTGGATTGAGCCGATTTTTACCTATGAAAAATCAAAGCAATTTTGCCAGGGATGAGTTTAATTGAGTGCGATTGTTGCGCTAGTGGAACTTAACTTTTCTTTGTTAGAAGTCCCACATGGTTTGTGGGATAGGTATTGGTTTCTCTGTGATTTTGGGCAATTCTCAACTCATGAGCTAGCTTTTGGGATTGAATTAGGACAAGGTCATTTCCATCCTAATTCTTGGTGTACTTGGGCACCCATATTATGTTATCCACGCTGCAGTTGGCAGGCGGGGTGTGCAGGGGTGTTAGAAGTCCCACATTGTTTGCGGGGTGGGCAATTGGTTTCTTTATATGGTGTTGAGTGATCCTCCCCTCATGAGTTAGCTTTTGGGGTTGAGTTAGGACAAAAGTCCATTAATTATCATCTTTAAGCGAGGTTCATTACTTCCATTCCAAACAGGCTTTGGTGACGACATATGCAGGGTTAGTCTTTGCAGCAACCATGTTCAGTTATCCTTGTAGTTGTAAAAGAATTAAACACCCCTAACAAACAATCACCTAATCAAAATAGTGGGAGTAGGTGTTTTTATATGTCTAAGCAACCAAAGCCAAAGGGACAAAGTGACAAACTCAAAGGACAAAAGGGAAAACGCTACAACAACAACAACATACCCAGTGTATCCCATAAGTGGGGTCTGGGGAGGGTGAGATGTACGCAGACCTTACCCCCACCAAGGTGGAGAGGCTGTTTCCGATAGACCCTCGGCTAGGCAAAGAAACATATCAGAAAACATATATGACTGTCAAGCCAATAATATCATGCTATAAAGGATGTTAAAACTAAAGATTATCCAAGAACAGATGTTATACAAAGGCGAAGAAATAAAAATAAAAATTATCTATATAAGCATTATACTACATCTATTAGGGGAAAAATATTCGACTACAATCTAACCTTCAACCCTAATCCTCGACCTCCACGCTTCCCTATCTAGGGTCATGTCCTCGGTGATCTGGGTCCGGGCCATGTCCTGTCTAATCACCTCGGCCCAGTTCTTCTTCGGTCTACCTCTTCCTCTCCGTAGACCCAGAACGGCTAATCTCTCACACCTCCTGACCGGAGCATCTATACTCCTCCTTCTCACGTGACTGAACCATTGCAGCCTCGCCTCTCGCATCTTCTCCGCCACTGGGGCTACGCCAACCTTGTCACGAATGACTTCATTCTTAATCTTATCCATCTTTGTGTGCCTACACATCCATCTAAGCATTCTCATTTCCGCTACGCTTATCTTCTGGACGTGAGAGTTCTTGACTGGCCAACACTTTGCACCATACAACATAGCTGGTCTAACGACCACTCTATAAAATTTACCTTTAAGCCTAAGTGACACTCTTTTATCACATAATACACCGGAAGCAAGCCTCCACTTCATCCAGCCTACTCCTATACGGTGTGTGACATCATCATCGATCTCACCATTACTTTGGAGGATTGAGCCAAGATATTTGAAGCTCTCTTTCTTAGGAATGACTTGAGAATCAAGCTTTACTTCCATATCTGACTCATCTGAAGCATCACTAAACTTGCATTCCATATAGTCTATCTTTGTCCTGCTTAGTCTAAAGCCTTTAGACTCTAGTCTAGAGTCTGCCTCCACACCTCCAGCTTCTCAGTGACACCTCTGCGTGTCTTCTCCACCAACACTATATCATCTGCGAATAACATACGCCACGGCATCTCTCCTTGGATACTCCGAGTCAACACATCAATCACCAGCGCAAATAGAAATGGGCTAAGAGGTGACCCCTGATGAAGCCCCATCTCAACCGGGAAGTAGTCCGAGTCTTCTCCCACCGTCCTCACTCGAGTCTTAGCTCCTTCATACATATCCTTAATCACCCTGATGTATGTCATTGGCACCCTTTTAGATTCCAGGCATCTCCACATAACCTCCCTAGGGACCTTGTCATATGCTTTTTCTAGGTCAATGAAATATGCCGGTCTCTTTTTTTGTCCCTATACTGCTCGACCAACCTCCTCAACAGATGAATGGCTTCAGTAGTCGATCTCCCAGGCATGAATCCAAACTGGTACTCGGAAATGTGCACATCCCTCCTCATCCTCATCTCCACCACCCTCTCCCAGACTTTCATAGTGTGGCTGAGAAGTTTGATGCCCCTATAATTGTTGCAGTTCTGGACATCCTCTTTGTTCTTGTATAATGGAACCATGAAACTCCATTTCCATTCCTCAGACATTTTCGCCGATCTAAGGATGACATTAAACAACCTGGTCAGCCACTCCAAACTTGCTCTGCCCGCGATCTTCCATAAGTCTACTGGAATCTCATCCGGCCCAGTCGCTCTTCCCCCTCGCATTTTCAGAATTGCCCCCTTGACCTCCTCAACTCTTATACGCCTACAGTACCCGAAATCTCGACGACCCTCTGAGTGGGTAACTCATCCAGCACCATATGACTATCGCCATCAGAGTTCAAGAGCTTATAGAAGTACGTCTGCCATCTCTGTCTAATACGAGCCTCTTCCACCAGCACTACCCCATCCTCATCTTTAATGCACCTCACCTGATCCAGCTCCCGCGATTGCCGGTCCCTTGCCTTCGCGAGCCTATACAACTTCCGGTCACCTTTCTTTTCAGCTAATTCTTTATATAGCCGCTCATAAGCAGCCGTTTTAGCCGTCGAAACTGCTAACTTTGCTTCCTTCTTTGCAGTCTTATATCCTTCCCTATTCTTCATCTTTTCCTCCTCATTACTGCTCTCAATCCACTTCAAATATGCAGTTTTTTTAGCTTCTACTTTCTCATGGACAACTTTATTCCACCACCAGTCCCCTTTGTGCTTATAAGGGTTTCCTTAGAAACCCCTAGCACTTCTCTGGCAGCGCCCCTAATGCACTTTGCTGTCTTAGCCCACATACTGCTCGCGTCCCCGCAAGTCTCCCGGGCACCCACAACATCCAACTTCTTCCCCATCTCCGGGGTCTTCCCCACAGTCAGAGCCCCCCATTTTATTCGCGGACGCTCTGACACAACCCTCCTCTTCTTCGGCCTTACAATATCCAGCTCCAACACTAGAAGCCTATGTTAGGTAACAAGGTTTTCGTCCGGGATAACCTTGCAATCCCTACACACACCCCTATCGCTCTTCCTTAGGAGAAGGAAATCAATTTGGGTCTTTGCCCTCGAACTACAGAAGGTAACCAAGTGCTCTTCTTTTATCTGAAAACTTGAGTTAGCTATAGCCAAATAAAAGCTTTAGCAAAGTCCAGAAGAGCCACTCCACCTTCATTTCTATCTCCAAAACCAAAACCACCATGCACTCCATTGTAGGCCCCCGAAGGTGCCTCGATTTGACCATTGAAGTCACCTCCAATGAATAGCTTTTCATTGGCAGGGATGCTCCGCGCAACCTCGTCCAGACCCTCCCAAAAACGCTTCTTGACTTCTTCATCCAAGCCGGCTTGGGGTGCATAAGCACTTACAATGTTGAAAGTGAGCTCACCTATGACGAGCTTGATAGCTATCAGCCTATCATTTACCCTCCTGACCTCCACCACTTGCTCGCGCAAATCCCTATTGACTAAAATACCTACTCCATTCCTGTCCCTCGAGATTCCAGAGTATCACAATTTATACCCGTCTACATCTCGCGCTTTAGTTCCCACCCATTTGGTCTCCTGGACACAGGCAATACTGATCTTCCTCTTCTTAAGAATCTTTACCAACTCTATAGACTTCCCCGTCAAGGATCCGATGTTCCAAGACCCAATTCTTAACCTATAATATTCCCTACCACCCCTACCCGCCCCTGGCCCCAACCGAGGACACGACCTCAAACTACCATCGCCAACCACCGCCAACCACCGCCACACTACTAGTAACTAGACTAAATCAATAGAAGCTCCACAGAACAGGTAAAATAATGCAAATATACTAATACCCAAACTAATGACAAGCCAATACTATAAGGATCTAGGCAATAATATGTGTAATGCTACCTCTAGAACACAAATTCACAATAAATAGCACAGATTCAAGAAAGCCAAGATGGGGGACAATGCGAGCAACCAGGCTGAAATGTAAGTACAGTAGGCAAATAAAAGGCAAGATTCAAGAACGGTGTAAAAAGTGCAAAGATTCAAGAAAGCAAACCCAAGGCGGGATGTGGATTCCCTGCTCTGAATCGATCTCGACGTGAGTGCTGCTGTGATACTGTTGTTAGCCGCGTACCGTTGATGTCCAGAAATTTGATCGGGAACGCTGCCTGTGTGCTCCTGGTATTTGGCCTTAGATGGCAGTTGCTTCCCCGTTGAAAACGGAAACTGTAGCAGCTTCGCTGATGTAGCTCGCTGGGTGTGGTTGCAGGCCACTGTTGCTGGTTCACGCCGCTGATATACGCCGGAAAAAGTGGCGTTTTTCCGGAAGCAGTGGTGGGGGACTGGGAGCAGAGAGAGAGAGAGAAAGAGGAGAGAGGGGCGAGAGGAGAGGGGAGAGGAGAGAGAAAGTTAGCGTTGCCTGGGCCTTACTGGCCGGAAAAAATGGAGGTGACCGTTGGGTTTGAGGCTACTGAACGTTGGGGAAGAAAGGAGAGGGAGGAGAGAGAAAGATTTTTTTAAAAAGCTTCCTGTTACATACAAATACATTATTTTTAAAGAAAATATGTTTTTGATAACTGGGAAGACTGTTCAAGCCAGTGGATATGACTTAGCTAGGTGGGTAAATTCAGTTAGAGAAGAATACAAAAGGAAAAACGCTATTAACAATATTTGTATAATTTTAAGTATCTGCTAAACAATGATGTTTATGTATGCGCAAAACTACAGAGTGATATCTACATTGTCGGTTTGGTCCGGTTTAGCTTCTTTTTTGTTTAATACTAAATCAAATCCAATGTTATCAATTTTCCAAGTTTAACACCAAATAGTACCAAAATAAAAAACATATCAGTTTATCAATTCAGTTTGATTTTCTTGGTTTGGTACGACTTTTCTGTTTCTTTTAGACCCGCAGATCCAGAATGCCACCAAGAACAAGAAGTCAGAACGATGTTCCATCTAGTCAATAGGTGGAAGATGCTTTTACACACTAATGTCAACTGTTTGTGTATATAATTATCCAAGCCCTTCGCTTTATGCAATGTGGTTTTCCCTGAAGCAGCCTTTCATCGGAAGCATTCAATTGTCAGTTGTTCTTTTTTGAAGTGTCCATATTTACGTTCAGGATTCATGCAGCTGCTCTGGCTTACAATATGCAACTAGGCTTGGGTAAAGAGTCTAACCAGTTTTGTTATGTTGACAGCTTTGCTTGCCATAAGAAGATTTAGCTCTTTCTTTGTTATTGTTCTTGCTCTCCTCTTCTTGTGCGTTCAGTTTTTTTTCCTTTGTTTGAGTTTGCTGAATTAATGAGACATGGAACTGAATGAAAGAAAACCTCTTACTTTATGACTTCAAAGCCGTTTTTCTTGTTTGAGTCTGATGAACTTCGTGTGCTGCCTCTTCTTCTTGGATTGTCACGACAAATTCACAGAGATTCTATGGTCATAATTTTTTAAACGACTAAGTAAATGCTGAATATGAAATTTAAAAAGGACATTAACAGAGCATGTTCAGTGAGGGACCATTTTCTTAGATATTGTAGCTACTGTAAGGGCTTTAAGTGATGATTATGTTACTTGTTTTAATTCTTTAATTTATCCAAACTGCATTCTGGTTCAGGTCCTCTGTCATCAGTGTGGAAAGAATGGGTTAAGTGGTGCATTGAATTTGGTATCGAGGCTAATGCAATCATCGCAGTTCCATATGACTGGAGATTGTCTCCATCAAAGCTTGAGGAGCGAGACCTTTATTTTCACAAACTAAAGTATGTAGTTTCAGATACCTTTTGTGCCTTAAAATCCAGACATATGTGTTTTATTAAGTGCAATATAAAGTGGTAAAAAAGTGAAAACTTTCCCCAGTTCCAATTTCCCAGAGGAAAGTAGAATTATCCATTTCATTTCTTAATTATGTTTCAAATTTTTTGTGTGAGCATGATCTTTACTTCATTACAATGGGTGAATATTTGGGCTTGAACCCGATACAAGTTTCTTGCTTGCGCTTTGGCCTGGGCAAATTTATCCTGCATCAAATATTTAAGAGTATTTGAGAATGGAATCTTAGGGATTTCACTTTTATCTTTCCTGTCTTTTATCTCTTAAACTGGCCCATCCTCCAATTTGTTTGGGATTGGGGCGTAGTTGTTGTAGAGATATATCTTCAGAGCCTTTCCCAGTGAAGTGTTTTTTTTCCACCGCAAATTATGTCTGACGTGATTGTTTGCATAAATATGAGTTCAATATTTTTTTTTTAAAATGAAAAAACTAATCTTTTCTCACCTGGCGTGGTAGGATTGTGTGTTCAAGAAATAACATTGACAATTCCAAACACATTTTTGTGTCATAAGTATCTCCATGTTGCGCCTTTTCTAAGTATCTCAACCACTTGATTTTGCATCTGATTCCTCCCCTCCCCCTCCCCATTCTATTAATCTGACAAAACTTCTGCGTTCGTGAATTTTTGTTCTGCTCTTTGAGTGTAAAAGCTTTATTATTTATTTATTTATTAATTAATTTATTTTTGTGCGTGTGTGTATGCAACTTTTCTGGCAAATATCTTCTATTTATGGAGGGGTTTTGATCTCTTTTTCCCTTCCGGCAGGCTAACTTTTGAAACTGCTCTTAAACTCCGTGGTGGACCTTCAATAGTTTTCGCTCATTCATTAGGTAACAATGTCTTTAGATACTTCTTGGAGTGGTTGAAATTAGAGATTGCTCCAAAAGAGTATGTCCGATGGTTAGACGAGCACATTCATGCCTATTTTGCTGTTGGTATGCCTATGCTAACTTAAAAGCAATTTGACCTCCAATCTTATCTCAGAAATTAGGGATTGTTACTTACCTGTATTTGTTGCTTTCATGTGGTTTCAGGAGCTCCTCTTCTTGGTGCTACCGAGACAGTCAAAGCAGTATTGTCGGGGGCTACATTTGGTCTTCCTGTTTCTGAGGTTCTATTTTTTTAATCCAACTTATATTTTAATGCGGTAGGTTACCTTTATGTATGTCTAGGACCTCTAGGTTGCGTAGTTCAGACATTGAAATTCTAGGCTGCATTGGGCACATGTAACTCGTCCGAGAGCTCTAGAATTTACTTTTTAATTCATCAAAGAAATGTGAAAGAATGATACGGAAAATGTTTTGTCCTAAAGTTCTTGTATCTGTTTCATATATTAGAAAACTTAATAGAAGTTAAATCTGGACACTCTTATTAACTCGTAAAAATGGATAATAAGATTCTCTTAACCCTCTAGTTTCTATATCCGGTCGCACATACTTGTAGATTCAAGAAATGACTTTTTTGGGAGGTTTTCATGGCTTTTTCTGTTTTCTTTTGGCTGACTCATCTACCTGGAACTAGATAAAAGTCCTTTTTGTTTTTACCTCAAATATTTTGTAGAGAAGCAAGATGGTGATTGTTAGTTCAAGTACTTCTATACTAGAATTAAGTTTTGAGGAAACTGGCCATATGTACACACACACACACACACACACTATAATACATATACACACACACACACGTGCACACATACATAGATATTGTGTGTGTAAGTGTTTTTTTTTTTTAATATATACTCTGAACTTATAATTAAGAAGTGAGTAAATTGTGTTATAAAACGCTTTCTTGCTAGTTTTCGGATATGTACATTTACCTTCACCGCGAAAGAATTGCGCCAAACAAATGGGAGCTCACTCACAAGTCACAACTTAATTTCTGTTTGGCCATAAAAGAGTTATGTCCCCTGTATGTAACAACTATTTTTGTATTTTGGTGGACAACCTCTTGGTGTGTATGTCACTATGTTGTATGTGTATATTATAGGAGAGGGAGAGGTCAGAACGGGAAAAGAGTGCTCAATGGCAAATAATAGGTTTCCTGGTAAAAGAGGTCTGTGATCTAGATGACATGACTTGCCATTTTACCCCCTTTTCCTCTGTGTGCGCTCAATATGGATGTCTCTGGATTTTAAAAAAAAAACTATAATATTTTTTATTATAATAGATTGGTGCCAAACAAGAGAGGTTCTGTTCTTCGTAAAATAGCACATGACACTTCTCCATCCAAAAGTAGGAAATGCATGGCTCCCATCCAAACAAAGGGATGGATCAATTTTTCACAATCTTTTAATAAAATAAGTAGGAAATGCATGGCTCCCATAGACTAGGTACTGTGATGTAGCGGAAAATACGGAAGCGATAAAGTAAAGTAAAGATAAAAGCGAGACGTGGCTCGAACGAATTACCTAAGTAGCATCGAAGAACTTGTTTCGATACACCTCAGATGATTGTCAAGGAACACCTACACTCAGCAACTATCCTCGAGAGACACTCGGCTCTCGCAAACAGAATGATCAACAAATGATTGAAGTTCAACTTGGAATCAACCAAGTGAAATCAAGCCCGCACAAGGGGTTTTCATTGAATAACTCTCAAGCTTTCAAGTTTCATGTTCATCATTCAAAGTAGGCTAAATGAAATAAATGACTAAGGGGTCTATTTATAGCATCCCCTTTACATGTTATGAAATGACTAAAAGCCCACAAGTTGGGTTTAAAACACTAAAGGCCACATAGGGCTATACTAGAAAATACACACAAAATTAAAAGGAATCCTGTCATGCTGTCAAAGGGGGTAGGCGGTCCGCCCACCCCTCTAGGCGCTCCGCCCTGTCTTCAACTCTCCTGTCTTGGCTGCATAGTGGGTGGTCCGCCGATTGGCAGAGGCGGTCCAGGAGGAGATCCTGAGTCCGCCCCATTGTGTAGGCGGTCCGCCCTTTGTGTTGGCGGTCCGCCTCTTCCTGGGAGGCATGGAGATGGCTCGAAATGGACTCTAGGTGTTCCTCCTTGGTCCGTAGTTGGTCCTCCCTCGATGGCGCTCAAGTTCATGACTTCAAATCACTTTCGAATCCTCCTCCGGAGCCCTTGACGTGTACTCTTTGTGCTCTCGAGCCGGGCTCTTGATGGCTGGCGCTTTGGCTCCAATTTGCCCCGCATCATCCTCCCCTTCTTGAAAGGATTTCGTCCTTGAAATCAACCATCAAGTCCTACAATCAAAGATAAGCACAACCAAAGTTTCTTACTTCGCAAGTAGGTTAGCTTAACAAGAATAAGTGCAAATAGTGTGGACAATCTTGTGATAGAGACAAGCATCAATACCGATTAGAAAGCGTCTGTTTCCAAAGGAAACAATTGGCTCAACAAGAACAAGCACTCACAATCATAATAAGCAAAGAGATCAAGGGCATGCAATATGTAGCAATCAAATTCCCCACGACCCCTAAGCCCATATCCAACATACCAAGCCTTCAATGCATTTTCACCATATTGTGGCACAATGGCTTTGGCATGCTTAATACTCAAGGTGTGATCAACACATGGAATAGAGTAAGTCAAATAGCCCAACCTATAACTAACATCAATTACTCCACTCCTCTTCTTAAAAACACTCTTACTCACACCAAAAGATACCTCCTCACCTCCAAATTCATCATCTAGACAACTCTCCTCACAAGACAAGTTCTTAAGGAATGTATTGATAATGGCTTCTTCCTCTTCATAAACCCAACAATCAAGAGTAGGGCCAATAGAAGAATCACCCACTTCACTCAAAGTCTCAAACAAGGAGTTGTCTATGGGTTCAAACCCTTCACACCACGGAGGTTCTAGCTCATTCTCAACTTTAGTCGGATACAAATCACCTCGACAAATAAAGATGCCCTCAAACAAAGGATTAGTAAAAGTAGAAATCTCAACTTCATTTTTAAACATAGGTGAAGTATCAAAACTAAGTTCATCACTCACACTTGAGGAGTCATCATAGACAACCTTGTCCAATTCATGCAATTTGGACTCCTCAAGGTCACTATCATCCTCACTACAACACATAAGTCCACCAAAGGCAATTATATCAAGAAGGGTGTGATCAAACAACTCATCTACCCCTTTATCATAAATTGGCGGTGTGTCATAACAAGGTTCACAAGTATAGTCAACTTTCACTTCGTCACTAAAGAGAGGTTCGTTGAATACCGAGCTCACATCATGATGTGGCCTATCAATCCTCTCAACTAGTGGGTTCACATGCACCCACAAGTTGACTAGTCGACTTCATGCTAGTTGCAAATTCATTAAATGCAACACAAGTACCAACTAGCATTGAGTCTTCACAAGACAAGGAATAAACATGTTCATGAAAAAGTGAAAAACACTTACACTTGAGTTGCTTCCTTGAGCACTCATAACAAGTGAGGTATCAAGTTCAACTTCCTCTTCATGAAGCTCGCAATGAGTATCTTCATCAGCTTGCCTTCCTTCCTTAGCACTCGGTTGAGGCTCCACTAGCTCGCCTCCAAGAGTACCTACACATAAGCCAAAACAAGTAGAAGAAGAAGAAGATAAAACATGGTTAGAACAAATGGTGTCCTCACACTCATTTTGTCTTTCCTCTCCTCTCCTTTCTCTCATTTTCCTCTCAAGGCCAAGTGTAGATTCGGGTGACAAACCACTCACATCACTCCTCACTTCCTCTCCTTTTTGTTCTCTAGGATTGTCACCGGTCACTCACTCACTCCTCTCTTTCTTTTGTCTCTCATGTTCAAGTACAAAGGAATGACTCAAGATTGTCTTCATTTGGAGTAGAGTGATGTTCATTTTCAACTTGCAAGGGCATGGCAATACGATTGTTGGCTTCGGGCTCAAGTACCATAGGTGACTTAGCTTTAGCCGCTTCCCTCAACTCCCTCATAATCCTATAGTCATTACTTACTTGCCTCGGCGTCAAGGGCTTGAGTACATACTTTCTAGACCCATGCAAAACCGTGTAAGAGTTGGTTCTACCATCATGCACTACGCTTCGATCATATTGCCATGGTCTTCCAAACAAGAGATGGCAAGCTTGCATAGGTACTACATCGAATATCATCTTATCTCGATAATTCCCAATGCTAAACTCAATCAAGACTCGCTTCACCACTCTCAACTCTCCACACTCACTGAACCATTGTAAACGGTATGGATATGGATGCTTTATAGTAGGCAATTTCAATTGGAAAATCAAGGTTTCGCTCACTATATTAGCACAACTTCCCGAATCAATGATCATTGAGCACACTTGCCCCATCACGACACCTAGCATGGAAGAGATTCTCCCTTTGCACATTCTCTTCCTCCTCAAGACTCTTGGCACCCAAACTCCTACGTACCACAAGTGTCATTTTAAGCTCATCATCTTGTTCACCATCACCTCGCTCACCTCCCCCAACTCCCTCAGTTGCTATTGGTTGGCCCATAGGAGTATGTTGCTCCCAACGCACACGCAAGTATACGCGGTCGATAAGTAATAAAATGATAAGTAGAGTAGCGTTCCCACGAGGACTATTCAGACTGACGCTTAACAAACAGTTTCTATCTACTATTCAGGGATCTTTTTCCAATAGTGAGAGTTTTTATTAACTAAGAGTAATAACTAAAATGATGGAAATTCAGTCAAACGACGGAGCAAACGTTGGTTGTAAACAATATTAAGGAGACGGTCCAGGGTCAGAGTTACGAACAATCCAGTTGAGTTTTCCAATTGATTCCACTTCTTAAATCTCGGATTACTAACTAACAGATTAAATGTACCCGTGAAAACCTTTCGATTCTTCACAGTCTATGCAGGCTACTCCAATCCCTATATGTCTATGGGTTGAATCACGTGCACGCATTAACGAACTCTGTAATTAGTTAAGCTAGGCGAGCAAGTATATGTCTATCCTACTCACAAATTGGTTCCCCGATGCCCGGGTTCACAAACTAGCCCTACTCTTTCTTATTGCGTTCATAAATTCCCTCTTTCGAGTTCAATCTAAAAACCATAGATAATGCATAATTATCGAGCTCTAATAATTACACAAGTGAAATCAAGAAAGAATAAGTAACCCGTTATGGGATTCAATTAATGGAAATCAATCTTCAAACATCAACTTTCATGAAATACTCTAACCCTAGAACGTAAGATTTAGCCACGCATACTCATAATCACAAGGCAATGAATTGATGAAATAATGATGTAATAGATTAATAGATGAAAGAATAGGAATTAAACCTCTGTTCAATAAAGTATGGTGCTCTCAATTGCTCCAAAGTCTGAACTCCCATAAAAAACTAAGTAAAAGAGTATTTATAGTGTTTACAAAGGCCTAGTAATAAGTTACACCTAAGCCTAGACGAAATAGGAAGTCCAAAAACGCTTCAGGGGCGCTGTAGCTGGCGCCCCGCGCCCCCGAACGGGTGCACGAAGGCAGTTTATGTTGAAATCCAAGCGCCATAGCCACGTCCCGCGCTGAGAAACGCGCCAGAAGGCTGGGCGCCTTAGGGGCGCGGCGCGCCTAGCAACGCGCCAGGCATTATTCTGCTTTTCCTTGCTCCGCAGCTCGCTTCGTGTCATGCCTTCGTGTGCTCAATCCAATCCTCAATCAACTTCCAACCATTTCTTGCTCGATCATGCTCTTTAAAGCTCCAATTGCACTTCATAACGACCTACACACATACAACACAATATCAGTGCAAAATCACATTCATAAACTAGAAAACGAGCGAATAGAGTATCCAAACGTGAGGAAATATTAAGGAATTAGAGGCATAAAATGCCAAACATCACCACCCCACACTTGAACCTTTGCTCGCCCTCGAGCAATTACCGACTAACTTCCCAACCTAGGTAGAACAGGTCTGCCTATGACTATGGTTGATACCGATCATTGAACAAATGCACACACGACTACTATGGGTCCAACAAACATGCCAACAATTTATCAATCATCAAAAGCACGAGAACAACCACCCCAAGATAGCTCAAATGCACAAACTCAACTCATTGCAACCATGCTCCCACAAAATCACACCTATCTACTCAATCAAGAAGCCACGACTTCACCTATTTCATGCCAACCATGTGCCTTCACCAAAATGAAGCAAGAGAGTGTCCTCCAAATATCACACACAACAATGAATATCAAGAATATAACGAGGACAATAACATAGAAAGAATTCACTCACTCTCATGAAAATCTCACATGTCACACACGATGTACCATAGGCTTGCCCGTAGTGTAGGACTCCACTAATGTAAGCTCACTCCAGTCGGGATTAACTAGGATTTTAAAAAGGTTGTAATGTAGGCTAAGGGGTTGGTAGGATACATATGGGTAATAGTAACTTCATTCCTAAGCACTTTAATACATCGCACTACAAATTAAGCACAAGTCTCATCAAAGCCACCCAATCAACAACTTTCACACACACATTTTTCAGCACGCAACAATATTTTTCTTTTAAGCACAACACTAGCAAGGATGGATATTCTTCTCTCTTTATTTCTTTTTCCACTTTTTTTCAGCTTTTTTTTTTCTTTTCATTGTTTTTTTCTATTCACTTCTTTCCAACCTTACCAATGCTCATAATCAACTACTACACAATTCATTACATATTTCCCTCATTGGTTCCACTAAAAAACCTCCCAATATTTCAACCACAACTCCACAATAATATCACATTATCAATTAAAGTGCTTACAGAGTAAAGGGCCAAAAGAAAGCAATTTAGAACAAGTGGGTAGGCTTGGGGTGTGGGTGCCAACAAAAAGGTCAAAGAGATCACAACAATCAAGTCCAAGGTGTATATATAAGGTTAGGCAAAGCAAAAGAAGGCCTGTATCATTTCCCGACTAGAGCAAACCTAGGATTTCGCTTTGCCCACACACGGGGCAAGTTCTAGACACCAATATGCAAACATGGAGCAAAATAAGAATATGCCTCACAGCACACATTGCACACAATCTACACAAAAAGGCTCCATAACAACTCTCAATCAAGCAAACAGGGTGCAACTTGTGGAAAATTAAGCACTAATGCATAAAGGTTCACAACAAAGCCAAGCGAGTGGACTCAAACATCTCAAGGGGGTCGTTCCATTTTTTTCCTCTAGGCATGCATCACAATTTAAAACCAAAGGACACCACAAATAGCACATGCAACAAGTTCAAGTCCACCGGTATCAAACAAATCAAAGGCACCTAGCATTCTACCTATTTCCTTCGTCTAGGGTCACCTATACTAACTATTCTTATCCTAAAAATAAAAACAACCCGGTTTAAAGGCCTCCCCGTGGAAAAGAACCGAGGCCATAAGAAAAACCACGGGGTGGATGACATGTACCACTAATAAAGACTAAAAGAAAAATCTTTTTGAAATTTTTTCATTGGTTTTCTAATTTTTTTCAATTTTTTTCATATATTAAAGCAAGAAACAAATAAAAATAAAGTCAAGTGACAAAAGAAAATCCTAACGGTACATGCATCCCTAACCTCAAAATTTCGATAACGGGTTTTTCTTGAAGCAAAGTTTCTAGGGTTTTGAAAATTTTGGGATTTGAATCTTCAAATTTTTGAAATACATCACCAAATCATGAAAAATTGGTACCAAAAGAACGGGAATCACATATAGAATAAACCCCAATGATTTTCAATGTCTGAGTGTTCAAATCCAACAAGTTCTAACAATTTTTTGTAATTTTCAAGTTTTTTCTATTTTTTTGTTTTTCTTTCTTTCCAAGAACAACAAAAACACAATAACAGGATAAAGATACTACGAACAAGGAACGAGGGTTTGTAAGAACAACACCCGATCCTTGCTCTGATACCAACTGATGTAGCAAAAAATACGGAAGCGATAAAGTAAAGTAAAGATAAAAGCGAGACGTGGCTCGAACGAATTACCTAAGTAGCACCGAAGAACTTGTTTCGATACACCTTGGGTGATTGTCAAGGAACACCTACACTAAGCAACTATCCTCGAGAGACACTCGGCTCTCGCAAACAGAAAGATCAACAAAGGATTGAAGTTCAACTTGGAATCGACCAAGTGAAATCAAGCCCGCACAAGGAGTTTTCATTGAATAGCTCTCAAGCTTTCAAGTTTCATGTTCATCATTCAAAGTAGGCTAAATGAAATAAATGACTAAGGGGTCTATTTATAGCATCCCCTTTGCATGTTATGAAATGACTAAAAGCCCACAAGTTGGGTTTAAAACACTAAAGGCCACATAGGGCTATACTAAGAAATACACATAAAATTAAAAGCAATCCCGTCATGCTGTCAAAGGGGGTAGGCGGTCCGCCCACCCCTCTAGGCGCTCCGCCCTGTCTTCAGCTCAGAGGCGGTCCGCCCAGGAGGAGATCCTGAGTCCACCCCATTGTGTAGGCGGTCCGCCTCTTCCTGGGAGGCATGGAGATGGCTCGAAATGGACTCTAGGTGTTCCTCCTTGGTCCGTAGTTGGTCCTCCCTCGATGGCGCTCAAGTTCATGACTTTAAATAACTCTCGAATCCTCCTCCGGAGCCCTTGACGTGTACTCTTTGTGTTCTCGAGCTTGGCTCTTGATGTTTGGCGCTTTGGCTCCAATTTTCCCCGCATCATACTGGATACGTGATTTTCTCTCAATGATTTATTACTCTTTGCTCTTTTTATTACGAGAGTGTTTGCACTTCGTAGAGTAATGGTATCATTCATTATCTGTATCTAAAGATTATAGTTCGGCTTATGCTTTCTGATATCTGCATTAATATGTCATCTATGTTTTCCAAGTTATCAGGGGACAGCTCGGCTGATGTTCAATACATTTGGATCTTCTATGTGGATGTTGCCATTTTCAAAACATTGTACAACAGATAATGTATACTGGAGGCATTTCTCTGGTGGAAACAGAAAAAACCATGTTGCCTACCGCTGTGATGAGCATGAGCTTCGATCAAACTACTCTGGCTGGCCAACAAACATAATTAATATTGAAGTTCCTTCAATTCGAGGTAAATACCAGAAGGCCAACGATCATGTAATGTCTTTAGCATAAGTTGTGTTAATAGGTTAACTATACAACAACAACAATGTACCCCTTCTTTCTCGGGAAAAAAAAAAAACATACCCAGTATTATTCCACAAGTGGGGTCTGGGGAGGGTGAGAACACCTTACCCCCACCAGGGTGGTAATAGGTTACCTATCACAACAAAAAAAAAAAAAACTTGTGCTAATAGGTTTGTAATATGTCTTAGCAGGGTATGAAGCTTATCCATCATTCGAGGAAATTGTGCAAACCAACTTGTCTGGAATGGAATGTGGATTTCCGACACAACTGTCGTTTTCTGCTCGTGAAGTCTCTGATGGAACCTTTTTCAAAGCCATAAAGGATTTTGATCCTGATAGTGAAAGGCTCTTGCAACATTTACAAAAGTGAGTATAGTGGTAAACGCTTTTACGAACCTTCCCTGAATATTCAGGTCTTTCTAGCTATATGATCGGTTATTTTCCACCTTCAGGATCTCAATTAATATGATCAGTGCTCTTCTAATCTTTCTAGCTATACCATGTTCTGACGTCTAAATTCAGGTCTTACCATGCTGATCCAATTTTAAATCCTCTAACACCTTGGGAAAGACCACCTCTCAAGAACATATTTTGTATTTATGGCATAGATTCGAAGACTGAGGTATGCTTCTCCCCTCAAGGGTCAATCTTTTGCTCTAACCAGTTTAGAAATTAGAGCAGATGTTTTTAACATGGATGACTGTTGTATATTCTGCACCATAGTTCTTGGAATTGGCTGTAGGCATATGCTGTTATTGAACTCAGTATTACTTGTTTTGAACTAGTTGATAGGTATAACACTAAATCAACTTTTTTGTGCTCCTTTAGCAGCGAGGTCATCATGCTTCTGTATTGGTTCTGTTGTGCTGTAGGTGATCCTTCATCTGAAGTTAGACAGCATAGCTAGAAAGGCTAGAATTAGTGTTCAAACTTTGCATATTAACTTTCTTGACGTGGAATGGTATTAACCATTCAAGAAAGTAGAAACATAGCGAGCAGCATGAAGGTTATGTCTGCTGTTGATCAACCTAGGCCCTGTCCATTATAATAATTCGTTGTTCGTATTACTTATCAAAAAAAAAAAAAAAAAAAAAAATCGTTGTTCATTTTGCTTTCACTTACAATTTCACGATGAAATGATCTGTATCTGATCTTTAATAATTTTGAATATTCAGCTGAATGTTCCAACTTGAAAATTTTGAGGAGGCCTCTTTTGCTCTGTGGTTTAAGATGAAACAGAAAGTCCACATTTTAATTTACAACCATGTTATATTGTAGCTGTGATTGAGCTACTTTTGCTACAATAGTTGATATCTTGAAAAAAAATTCTGTCATTTTCTTTCCTTTTTCTTTTCCTAAAGGAAAAGCTTGTCTACCATATCCATTGATTGCTTGCGCAGAAAAGTAAAGGAAAGAAAGAAAAAAAATGATTATTAAAGAAATAATGATAAGGAAAAGAAACAAGCTGTATTTAGTGTTTCCCCTGGTTAGCTGTATTTCTGTTGAAAAAAAAAGTTAAAATGTGTATTTCTCAGTGCATCAACCTGTGTCTACAACTACTATCCTCTCCCTGTAAAATGGCTTAATGACTTCTTGTCTTCTGTCCATTTATCATAACTTGCCTCCATCTGATCATATACTTCCTTCAATATGCTGTCCTGAGTATTCTTCTGGTTTCTTTATTGTTGAATAACAGGTTGGTTATTACTTGTGCACCAAGTGGGAAGCCGTATCCTGATAATTGGATTATAACAGATGTAATCTATGAAATTGAAGGATCTCTGTATTCACGGTAACGTGTCTTCTGCATCATGATAGTATATATAAGAAGCTCTCTCCAAACAGCTCATCTGACTTGGTTTTTAGCTATTTTTTTATTTTTTTATTTTTATAAAGTTAGGTAAATATCATTACTAAGTACCCAGTAGGCACTGCAAAAGTACAAAATATTGCTCACTTCATCATCATCATCATCACCGTCACCGTCACCATCTTCTCATCCATTCTTTCTGGTCCTTCACAGCTTCATGGAGACAAAAGGCTATAAGGGTTGGAAAAAAACCAGAACAGTATTAAATTGTATGATCTGATTTGTGGAAGTATGGAATTTTGAATCTTTGCATGCAGGACATCATCCTTCTTTCAAAATCCCTAAGCTCCAAAATTCAATCCTAGTATTTAATTTGCATACCAGACAGCATAGAGTATGATACTATGTGCGTGATGCTAAATCAATCGTTCTTCCTATAGAACATGAAATTACATCTCTGCTTGGACATGTTATTAATAAAAAATTTGAGTAAGAGATTTGTTAAATTGTCTTCCTCTTCTTGTGCTTTTTAAAACTTTTTGAAGTTGAATACTGCCTATTTGAACATTTGGATCCCTCACAGTATCTCAACTTTTCTCCTTTTAGATCAGGGAATCTGGTTGAAGGAAACCCAGGTGCAACAAGTGGGGATGAGACGGTATGATGAAGGATAAAATCATGCATGTTCAAGTATATAATTATTTTTTGGTTCATCGAAATGACCTCTTTTGTGAAATTTAAAATTTCGTTGCAAAGCCTCTTTAGCTGGCTATACTGTGGCAAAAGCTCCCTTTATGTGTGAAATTGGAAGAAATAAGATAAATTGCGCGTTGACTTGATTGTGGCAAATGTACCATGTACAATAGTGGCTTCTTAGGAGCACCAAACTATGTAAATAAATAAATCTCTATACCTAATAAGGTAAGTAAATATTCTATAATTCAATGCTTAATGTCACAACATAATCGATTAGCTTAGTGTCACAACATATTCTATAAAATATTTTTTATCCTTTAAATTTCAATCAAGTTCAATTAATCTACACATGCGGAAATCTAGACTCATATTATCTTATATTCAACACATCCCATCAAGCTCAAAGTGAGAAAACCTACTTGAATTTGCTTATTCTGGGAATGTAGGAAGTTCTCACTGAAATACCATTGGAATAGCGTGCGATCGCCAAAAGGAAAAGCGGAGCTGGATTCTTTTCTCCAGGAAGTCGTTGGTAAATGCATATTGAAAGAAAGTGTTACTTGCACTACACATAAAAAGGACTTTATTCTCGGTAAACTGTAAAGTTAGTATTGTGGGTCATCGTAGCGAGAAGTGGCACTAGTTTCTAGAAACAGGAGTGGTGCCGATCACCCAAAAGAAAAAAGCATAGTAGAATAATATTGGCAAGGCAGGCGACATAAAGCCACCGACTGGTAATGGAAGCTACTTGAGAGCTCTACCAAGATCATAGAAACTCTGCTACTATGCGAAAATAGAAGGAATAAAATAGAGAAAAGCTACTTGATGGATTACCAACTAAGTTGCTCGGATCCTTCAAAATGCCGCCGCACCCGTGTCGGATCCTCCAAAAATACACTACTTTTGGAGGATCCGACACGCACCCGGGAGCATCTTCGGAGGATCCGAGCAACATAGATTACCAATGCACAAGAGGACTCCTTGTCTACTATTCTTAGGTTATGTGATTATCTCAAGGTGGATCCTAGGAGGCAACATCAAAACACTTCATCCTTTGCCCTATACTTTGAGATGCTCCTTCCCCAGGAATACTATCAATAAAAAAGATGCACAAGTGTTCATTCGAGGCATAACTGTTGCTCTCAATCCAATCTATCTTTCCTGGCCTCCCCAACAGACTCTTGTTATGAAAGAACTCTCTCTCGATAGAGAAGAGACCGTCCTAGTCCACACCCATGTTTAGGAAACTTCTTTGATTCTATGTTCACATCGTTGTTTCCCTGTTTCAAGTGAGTTAAGTTAGCCCTTAGAGTTAGAAGCCAAATAAGCCAGGTAAACACTGTCGTATTGTTTAAAAAATATCCTAGCATATCCAGTAATTATTTTGTTATATTTTGCTTATTCAAGTTCATTGAATTTAGACTTGTATGAATCTAGACATCATATTCTCCTAATATTCATCATCACAACATTTTATGTGCCGGTTGTTCAACCTGAAGATGGCAGGAGGTGGGATCTGTTACAAAACATATAAATGAGTTCAGTATGATATTTACTCAGTTGAGTTTTATAGGTACAAATTTTGATGACGAAGTGAGGGTGCTGATCCTACTATTGTCCATACAGGATAGTTATTCTTAAGACTAGTAATCTGCAGACATACCCGTACCAGGGAATAGTAAATTGTCTTTTATTTTTTTCCTTCCTCCTTGATGTACATGGGTATGGGTTTGAGGGGGAGATGGATGTGGGCAAACCCCTTGTGGGCAAACGAAAAAGAAAGTAAAAGATAAGGAGAAGAATGAAACGAAAGAAAGAACAGATAGAAAAGAGATAATGTTGGAAAGTGAGAGATAGAAAATTGGCACATGATTTCGGTGCTGTGCAGTGCGCAAAATTTTTTCTTTCTGTGTGTCTATATCTTCAAGGAAACTTTTAGTCTATGTCTATATAGAGGCTTGTACAGCAATTATTTTTCCTTATCAAAAAAAAAAAAAAAAAAAAAAATATATATATATATATATATATATATATAGGCTGCTTCTCTACCATTTGTATCAGTCATCCATCCCATCCTTCTCTACCATTCTTATCAATCATCCATCCCCTTAGATGCACGTGGTTCCGAGTTAATGTCGGAAAAAAAGGATTTCTTTTATAGTTTTTTTTTTTTTTTATATTCTATTAATATAACCTTATAAGTAATTATGTCTTGGTAGACGGTAACATATGCCCAATGGGTTAGTGGAGCTGCTCAAGCTGGCCCAAATATACTGTTAAAAAAATAGTTAGTAGCTAATATTAGTAAACAAGAGATGAAAAACCACTCTTGAAAGCTAGATGCTTAATGAATTTATACAGCTGGTGTAATTTGTCCCCTGTAATTAGCACTGAACACTTTATGGACTTTATCAGCTCTTAAGTACTTTAGTTGCTTTTGTTACTGAGCTGAAAGGTCATTATTATGTAACTTTTGCTTCTTATGCATCATCTTGATGCCATATCTGAGATCTACTTTATTTCATCAAAGAAGAAACATTCTCTATATTATGCTGACAAGGCATATGGTGTGTATTAGAATTGCGAGTTAGCTGCAAAACTCCGACTGGGGAGGTAATGAGTTTATAAATTAGAGGGTTCATTTTATTATGATAACTTTCATATCTATGCCTATCGAGTACAAGCAAGGGATTCTTTTTTATTAAATGAAGCAGATTCGCAGGTTCCATACAATTCCCTCTCCTGGTGCAAGAATTGGATGGGGCCAAAAAGTGAACATAACAAGGACGCCACAGGTAATCATAAGCACTGTCATTGATATCGATATCTAGATACTGTTGTTCTCCCAGATTGTTCCATTCTATGATTTTCAAAGGTGCAAACTGATATTCTTTCAAATTTCATGTCTACAATGATCATCTGTCTTCCTTTTGGGTATGTGATAATTTCTTTGATCTCATCTTCAGTAAAGGTGGGAAGTCACACTCATATTACCAAGTTTACTAATTACCACTAATTATGGGGAAGCGTTTTCTTCTGACCATTTTAAGCAATAGAAAGCAGCTCCAACACAATTTTATTAGTAATTCCTCAAGTATTTGAAAGTGTGATGCAATACATTTTAAGGATCTCACCTTTTTCCTACAAAGCCACAATAGGAAATTGACCGTTAGACACTCTGCTATGGGAATACTTTTCACCAACCTAGGCAACATTTATTTCATTAGATCCCTTTCGCCTGATTGGCTTCTTGTGCAAAAACTTAACATATTCATGACAATATAGTTACATGACCTCATACTTTTCCAGTTTTATGCTTAAGCTATACTCCTTAGTTGTGAATGATTTTAGCTTTTATGCTGGTTGTTCACTGGAAACTGCAGCTCTATCTTACTCTGTCTTTGACTGCACCAGTCAGAGCATGATGGCTCAGATGTACAAGTTCACCGAAATGTAGAGCATCAACATGGCGAAGATATCATTCCAAATATGACAAGGTTACCTACGGTGAAGTACATAACCTATTATGAGGATTCTGAAAGTTTTCCAGGAAAGAGAACAGCAGTTTGGGAGCTTGATAAAGGTGTCTGAAATATCTCAATTCCCTTATTCTTGTTTAAACTGTTCTTATTAAAATTCTTGGTTATTAAGTAGAGTGCTGAGTCTGCCTTCTCTCTCACTTTTTTTCTGTTGGTAGGATATATATTTCTCTCCTCTAGATGCACCATCTAATTTGCTATGTCTCATTTGCGGCTGTAGTTTACTTGTTTAATACCAATATGCTGTGAAATGCAGTAATATTCTTTCTTTTATGACATGGTATTTCTCACCCATTATTCTTTGCTTTCCTCTCTGGTTTCCTATAATTTTCAGGCTCTATCAAAATATGTTGGTTTATTAGTTTTATGAGCGCTTTCTGGTATGACTTGTTACTAACGCTCAGCATTTCCTTCTTTTAAAGGGATACTGTGCATACTTAAGTCCAGCCAGTAGCTTGTTATGATTGTAAATTCAAATCTACATAATACTCCAAACTTTTAATAGTATTAATAATGTTTAAAGACAAACATTCCTTTTAAATTGAGAGACAAAAGAGCTTTTTACCCCTGAAATCCAGACTCATATAAACATCTATGGTGAAGTAGTCTGTAGCAGTGACAACAAAATGGTGGCCAAGTGACCATGACTAGAAGGGAAAGGTACGAAAGAGGGCTTCGCTAATTGGATTTCCAGTCATAGAAAGTCTGGGGTTCAAGCTCGCTTAGATTGGACTCCTTTCTATCTATTTCAAATCCTCATCCTTTTTCTTTGTAGTGAGAAATCACCCCGTTTATCCTATAGAGTTACATTTAGTGCTTATTACTTGGTTAGGACGGAACCTTGCATCATAAGAGTTGACTGTTTGATACTCCCTCCATCCCATTTTAGTCGTCATTTTAGCAAGAAAGGTTTGTCCCAATTTAGTTGTCTCTTAGGATTTCAAGACTAAAATTATTAGTCATTTCCAACTATATCCTTAATAATTGAAATAATTCTCAAAAAAATTTAATAGTCAAACATTAAATAGGGATAAGATAGTAAATTACACAACCTATTTAATGATTTTCTTAATGGGCGTGAAAAAGCTGAAAGTGACAACTAATTTGGGATGGAGGGAGTATAATTCAGTAAATAAAAGTGTGTCTCGAATAATTTAAGCTTTTAAATATGATGGTCGCACCTTAACAAAGTATCAAAGCAGACTGAGGTTCTCAGTTCGAGTCTCACCGCCATCCCATTATAACTATACCATAGTCCCCAAAAAGTTGGAGTCACATCATTGACCATGTTACTTTGATTAAAGTCATTTCATGCCAATTTTACGCTAAAACAAATAAAAGTACCGGAAGCTTTCTATATTTTCTAAAAATATAAATCTCACTGGTATCCATTTTTAAAAAGAATTTCCACGTACTTGACCATGACATTAGAATTAGGCCTATAACAAAAGGCTGAAGAGTCACTCAGGAATGAAGCAGTTATTGAGTACGGCCGTTGGGAGATTCACGCGGGAGCGAGTCCCAACAGGAAGGAGGTTGATCTGTGGATCAGAACGCCGTCTAGAATGGTCTACAATTAGGAAATCCGATGACAATGAAGCAGAGTGTGAAGCCATAATTCAAGCTCTTGACTTAGCCTACACACTGGGGGGCCAGGGAGATTAGCTTGTACAATCTATCTCAGCTGATGATTAATCAACTACGGGAAACCTTCGTAGCTGAGGATATCTGCAAGAAGATCGTAAGAAGAAAATCAGGGCAATCCTTAATAATTTTCATGCATTGGAATTCATCCACATAGAAGAAATCTCAGGAGATGCCGAAGCATCCGAGAATTCATAAGATTGGCAGATGATAGTTGAGCTAACCACCGCAAGCCTGATGAACCTTGAAGTTTCAGATATAAGATCTTTCGCATGAGGGAGTGTATTAAAGGCATAATTAAGTAAGTACAAGTGTGTTGTCTAACGGCTTAAGCTTTTAGATGAGATGATCACGCACTTCAACAACGTACATATAGACCCCCCCCCCCCCCCCCCACCCCACACACACACACACACACACATATATATACACACACACAGATGCATACGTATTCTGGGTAAGGGGGTAGGCAATTCATAGCTATAGTCATTTGGCTTTGTGATAGTTTGTTTCTACATGAACTGACTGGTATTTGAAGGAAAAGAGAAGGACTGTAATTTGAAGAATAGCTTCTCATTCCTTGTTTCTTTCTAGTGCACCTGTGAAATGCCAGTTTGTCTAGAAGATTGGATGTTCATAGACAACCATATAATGCTGTCATTTTTCAAATACTTCTTGTGTAGGGGAGATTATTAAAATTACCTTATCAAGAAAAACGAAGAGACATGTATTTGTATATTTTTTCTGTGTTCCAATGCATGCATCCAACATCATTATAATTGTCAAACTATGCAAAAGATCACCCTAAATTTTATACAACAACAACAAATCCGGTGTTATCCCACAAGTGGGGGCTGGGGAGAGTGAGATGTACGCAGACCTTACCCTACCTTGAGAAAGGTAGAGGCTGTTTTCGATAGACATCACCGTAAATTTTATGCTTGGATAATTATTCTGTAGGGAGAATACTTATGTTTTTAGTTCAGAATGCAGACATTGGAATTTCTAGTTTGCAAGATTGGCATGTTTTAAGAGCTTGTCCAACTCCATAGACTCAGATTTTCATTGCTTGGCGCCTTCATCCGTTTAAGACAGTTCAAGCATTTGACACTGGACAAATTTAAGACATAAAACATCATTTTATTCCTCAAACCCAATCTCGCATATTGAATGTTCAGCTTCCTTATGATGCTTATCAAAGATCATAGAATAAATTTGGTAATGTCGGTTTGTTCTAGATTTAGGATATCAAATCAACCCTCGTTGCAAAATTTGCTCTAATGACTGTAAATTTTCTTGGTTAGCAAATCACAGGAACATTGTCAGGTCTCCAGTTTTGATGCGGGAGCTGTGGCTTGAGATGTGGCACGATAGTCATCCTGATAAAAAGTCTAACTTTGTTACAAAAGGTTGGTCTTTTTCCTCATTTACTGTTTTTTATTAATGTTGAGTTTGTTGACATTGTAAGCAATGTGACAAAAAGCAAAGCGTGGGCCTCTGCGGGATGAGGACTGCTATTGGGATTACGGAAAAGCCCGATGTGCATGGCCTGATCATTGTGAATACAGGTAACAATGTTTCAATTGCATTTTGCAAAATGACATTCATCTTAAGTATATTTAAGCCACCACTCTCCGGTTATGATGATGCAGATACTTATTTGGGGGACGTTCACCTGGGACAAAGTTGCAGATTGAAGAATTCTTCATCTGATCTCCTGCTGCACTATTTATGATATTTGAGGTATGCTTTTTTCTCTGTAGTTGGAAAGGATAAGGAATATTCACAGATTATCCTAAGGAAGGCTCAAATGACACAAGCAAAATATGTGACAACAGGACCAAAACTTTGTAAAATATACATTGTGCTTCAAAACAAGGGCTGATGACTTGTCCCCCCATTTACCTTGTGCCTTAGGAAGTACTTTTACAAACCACAATAATCGGTGGAGTTCTTCTCGGAACTGATCGATGGAAAACCAGCTTAACTTCTTAAAGGGAGCAGAATATGATGGTCCTTTTATTTTTCTTACGTGTGATTATGTGATATTTTGGTGCTTGTAATTCTTTAGCTGTGGGAGGCAAAGGAAGCAACTTTTAAGTGATAGTGCTGGGTTTTCCCTTGAGCATAAGAGTATCTGATGGCCATGACTACATTCTGAGAAGGAAAAAGAAGTTTGCATGGGCAGTACTGTAGAGTTGGTTTTTCTCCAACATAGGACCCTTCCTAATTTCAAGAACCTAAAACAAAAGGGGGTCTTCTGTAATGATCGAAAGACATTGAAGTGAGGGAAGAGAACTTTCTAGAAGCAATAATAAGTTAGAATTGAGGTTATAAAAAAAGAAGTCTGTAGAAACAAGTTTCATGTATTTCACCAGTGATATTGTGTTGGAAGACCAACTTCCGTCATACAACTGCGCTAAAAGTCACAACTCTTCCACAGCACCTGTAACAATCTTTTTGCCGTAGAATTTTCTTTTTGAGGATTAAGTTTTCATGTGACTTGCAGAAAGCAGATGTATATTCCGCAAACATCAAAGAACGCCAAATGATCCAGAGAACAACGATTGGATGTTTGTCTGGACAGCATCGCATCCCACTTCGTCGGTGTAGCATAAACTTGGAGAGTTTCTGGATCCACCTGTACATCCAAATGGAACAAAATTTTGTAGAGTATCAATGTAGTACCAGGACATGTTCCACGTCAGAATGTAACTACAGTGAAGTGTCAAGACTGATGATCATTATATGCATTAGTGTTTTGAAGTCAGCAGTGGATCACTTTTCTGAAAGTTTGATCCATATTTTCAGAATTAATGACTACTTAGTTTTGACTATATTTAACTTAGTGAAATTACACGGTCGAAGACTTGCTTGGATGACTGATATCTTTCTTCGCCATCCTTTCCTCTGTATCAGTCTTCAATAACAGCTGATCGGAAAGTGATGCAGAATACAGGTAGTGCCAATGCCTGAGCAATAGAAGGATAGTATTGTCGAATACACCCTTCAGCAGTTCTATTCACCCATTTTTGTTTGAGATGATAACTTGAAAAGAATCAATAAAGAGCAGTCCGATGTACAAAATATCCCGCATTAACGCGAGTTCGGAGAAGGACTGTACCCCAAGGGATGTGATAGTTTGGCTAAAACAATGGCCATGCAGGAGTGTTTTTACTTTTGCAAGGGTTGCATCGTTGATTCTAGAAATCTGTTCAATTTGACGTGACCACACCATTTTCATTTCTAGTAATCCCACCATAATCCAAATATCAGGAGATTACGTACTAAACAATTCATCTTGATGTGATTTGAAGAGGAAACAGCTATGGCCTATGAGATTGGGGAAGTTATGCTTGAAACTTTCTATCTCCTAATTAAGTAGTGTAGTAAAACTTCGTCATGCTCATCTTTATTACTAATAACATATACAAAACAGAGGATCTTCTATGGTCTAAATTTTCAATCATCTTAACGAAGGAAGAGGACCTTAATGAATCTAAGTTTTTTTCCCCTTCCTTTCAGTCGATTGCGAGGAGGATAAACAATGAATCTTCTTGCCAAATGAGCCAATCTATCACATCCATGTAAGTTGTGGTATTTGGCTAGCAAACCCCTCACGTGCTGTACTTAGTAAACTGCCCCTACAAATAGGCTAATAACACGTGGCGTAAATGAAGGATTTCAATTCACATGCCCGTGACATTTATCCTTCAAAGACAAATAGATGCACCATCAGCACCGCAAGTACCATGCTGCTTGACCCTCCTTGCTTGATCCAGTTCCAGTTGTAACCATACATGTTTGTACTACTGTTTCGAGCATACATAAAAACACACAAGGCCCCTCTTGGATTGATCGAATCAAACACATTAATTATAAGTTACACTCCTTTTGTGAATCATATAGCTACATCAAGTGGCGGAATTAGAAATTCTAATAAGGGGATTTAAAAACTGTAACCATGCCAATTTATGACCTAAAGGAACCTTCGAAGTTTGAACCACCTTTTCCATTACACTAAAAACTTCCCTTATTGTAAGAGGATTGGTGGTAATTACATGATATATGTGCTCCAGTAACAAGGTATAATCCAAACACAAGATTGTCCAAATTCCAAAAGGGCCAGAAAGAGCTGGGACAACTTGGCTACCTTGCCTTGCTTATTTCAAACGAATAGTTGAGCTCCAAATGACATCTTTTGTCATCATCCACAAACTGCAGAGAACAAGAATCCACACAAAAACCAAATTCATCACTTTCTTTGCTCACAAATACAACTTGTAAACAGAAACAAAAATGGCAAAACTGATAAATATGCCAGAAAAGAACACAGCCACAAAATCGTGGAACATCCGCAGAATTCCTGGTACAGCAGAAAAAGGAGCATCTCTTCTTTATACTAGCAATGTATCATGACAGGTAATAGAAAATTATTTACTTTATTTTCTTGGTACCAAATTAGGCTTCCCGAAGACACTTATTCAATGTAGGTCACTTTCGTCGGATAGTGTAAGAACTCCATGGACTGTGAGTGCACAGAAGTTAAATTCTACTTCAAAATACGCGATCCACAAATTTCTTTTCCATTATAGACCCATTATTTGATCAAACTAATTTACATTCTCTAAATGCATTTTAACTGAGAATGTTTGCAGTGAACTCATCTGATTAGACAAACAAAATTCTTTCAGTTTAAACCTGGTCTCAGGAAGTCAAATGTTGAATCCACAAATTGACCATCACATGCATAACAAAACGATAACCTTACTGAGACCAGGGACTGATTTCTCTTGGTGGCCAGCACATGCGCAATAAGAATTTGAGGTGAATTTTACTTATATGCTACTGGAGATGTTTCTACATTTCTGAACACAAGGAAGATACAAAAGCCAAGTCTCACATAAATCATCGAGTGGAAATTCAAGAAACAATGGGAAATTTAAAGGTTAAATTCTGTACTACATTAGTTCTTGAGGACAATACAATTGGAAGTTAAACATTAAGACTGTACTGCATTTATTCTCAAGGACAAGCTGGATTTATATGCTTCATTTTCACTAATGAATTGAAAATACAGAGTGGTAATGGATCCAGTCGGAATACAAATGCTCATACCTTAAGGTTAGCTGTATATGTTCCTCTTGCAAGTGCACCTGATGGAGTAGTCTCCTCTTCTAACATATGTATATAAGGTTCTCGCTGAGGAGCAAAAGTGCCCAGCATTCCCTTACTTTGATCAACTGACATCCAAATGAGGAAACAACGATATGTTGGGAAAATACAGAGTAAGTAAATATATTATATTTGGTGCTTGGCTGTCCAGCAATATTTTCACAAAGGAGGAGTAGCAAAAGAAAGAGGAAATGAGACTGTAGAAATCAAACCTTGAAGACCAGCCTTCCACACAGTATTTGTATATGCCAACCCAGAAACAATGTTGTGCAGAACACTAAATGTTAGCTTAAGCCGATACTCAGAGCCCTCCTTGAGTGTAAAGAGAACAGATTTGCTCTGGCTTTCTTTAATAGGCAACGGAGTATTTATCTCCCCAAAGTCGGAAGAAATGATTCCAATTGAATGGAATTTAACTTCAGGTTCCATTTGACCTAGAAAATTGATCCAATTCATTAGGCTAATTGCAGAATAAATGGTACGCAAAGATTAGGAATACAATTTGTCAAAAAAAAAAAAAAAAAACAAACCATTTAAGTCACTTTCCAGGCAACCAAGCAGCTTCTCTTTCCACCTCCTCAGGCTCTCATCTTCCTGCACAAACAATGATAAAGCAAAGAACAATCATATTGATATTCAAAACACGCCAACAGATTTAGCAACTTTCAAGTGCAAGAGACTCTTTCAAACAAAAATAATGTGGCAAAAAGGATCCAACTTGAGTGAGCAAGAATTAAGGCACATTGAGAAGGACACCTTAGATGATACATTATAGAAAGTGCCACCCAGAGACTCTTTCAATTTAAATAATGTACGGGGAAAAATATCCCACTGGAGTGACCAAGAATCAAGGCAACTCCAAGCCAAGCTCCACGACAAAGCAGAAGGAATAATTTTAGATGTCACCACATAGAAAGTCTGCCCCCCTCCCCCTCCCCCCCTTTTAGGAGGATCAACAGTGTTTCCCTCTAGCGTGACCCGAGCCTCGGACCAAATGGTGATGGTGGAGGTGCTCAACTATTGCATTCAGGAAAAACAGTAGATTACTTGTTGGCAGCACAAATGAATCCCAAAGAAACATCAATTACTGCATTCAGGGAAATCTCAAATTCAACCCTAAAAGCACCAAATGAAACATTGTTCCTCCTTTACAAAATCAAAAATGGTTTTGTGTATTTTCTTTAAAATCAGTGCCTGAAGAAACAACCTACATCAGCTCAAAACAATGATCTATGAAACAGAAAAATAACTAAAATGAGAGATGTATAACAAGAAGAGATAAGCAGAACCCTAAAACAGTTACTACAAAAGAGAGCCCAAAGCTGTAATCCAAATAAAGTTTGAATCTTTGTTGAACAGACAAATGGGAGCAAACCTTGTCCTTGTCAATTTGATCTTTAAGAGAAAGGAGAGGACCAGGTACATAAGTTGTTGGAATATTATGCTCATCTTCTTCACTATATCCCTCTTCTTCATTAACCTTATGTGAATGTGATGGACCTGCGCCACCCTCCATCATTCTTGATCTCTCTCTCTCTCTCTCTCTGTGTGTGAATAAACTTCAAAGGTACAGTAGGGACACACTTGAAGATTTTGTTTTGACAATAATTGAAGCTTAAAAAAAGTCCAAATTTTGGATTCTTGAAAAGGTGGACTGAGACACAAACATAAGTCCTCTGGTCTGTCTCAACTCTGTTTTTTTGTCTGCTTTGAATATTGAATGTTGTACTGCCTTTTCTTTTTGTGGAGCATGCTTCTCTTTTTATAAAACTTAGGATTATTTTTTGAGAAACACTTGTTAGGTATAAAATTTGGCCAAATTTTGAAACCAAAATACTAATTTTTGGAAATTTTTGGAAAAGTTATATTTTCCCATTCACGAGCTTCAATTTTTTTTTTCCAAGTAAACTGTATGTCCAAATACAACTTCAAATTCCAAAAATTATTTTTCAACTTAACTTCAAAAACTCAAGTTACCAAGTTTCAACCAAATCTATGTCCAAACGCTAGCTAAGTGTTCATTTTGATTTTTACACATCATTTAAGAAATGTGATTCAGTTGTATTAATTATAAGGGTAATTTTATTTATTGTTCTTTATTTTTCCTTACACTAATTATAGGAGTATTAACTATAAGAGTAAATTAAAATACATTAACTCTTTCTAAATTTTTTTAAATGAACAATTATTTTGGACTATTTTGAAAATGTTAAATAAACACTTATTTTGGATAGGTGAAGTGACGTTTGCATAAATAAGGAACCAGAAAAAAACCCAGAAGGGTAGCTATGATATACACGAGGTAAAATAAGTGTAGAAGAGATAAAAGCCATTGTGATCTGATGTTTCTTTGATCAGTGGCTGCCCTCAGGAATTCCAGGACAATTATAGGGGCTGATATTTTCCTACATAACTAAGTGGAGTACAAAGTAGTTAGATTGTAACATTGTTATTTGCACTGTGATCTTTAGGCGATATTTGATTAATATATTAGTTATGCATAGTGTAACGTATGAATTTTCAATGAAATGATTGTTATGCAGTATTAATGTTGCTCCCAATGCACACGCAAGTATACGCGGTCGACAAGTAATAAAGTGATAAATCGAATATCGTTCCCACGAGGACTAAGCAGACTAATACTTCGCAAACAATTCCTACAAACTATTCAGGGATCTTTTTCTTTGGTTGCAAGAGTTTTTATAACTAAAACGCAGTAATTAAAGTGCTAGAAGTGTAGTCAAGCAATGTGCAATACTTTGGTTGTTAACAATATTAAGAGGACGGTCCAGGGTCAGAGTTACGAACAATCCAGTTGATGTATCCAATTGATTCCACTTCTTAAATCCCGGGTTACTAACTGACAGAGTAAATGTAACTATGAAAACCTTTCAGTTCTTCACAGTCTATGCAAGCTACTTCAATCCCTATATGTATATGGGTTGAATCACGTGCACACACTAATGAATTCTATGATTAGTTAAGCTAGGCGAACAAGTATATGTCTATCCTACTCGCAAATTGGTTCCCCGATGCCCAGGTTCACAAACTAGTTCTATTCTTTCTTATTACGTAATTAAATTCCCTCTTTCGAGTTCAATCCAAAAACCATAGATAATGTATAATTATCGAGCTCTAACAATTATACAAGTGAAATCAAGAAAGAATAAGCAACCCGTTATGGGATTCAATCAATGGGAATCAATCTTCAACAATCAACTTTCATGTAATACTCTAACCCTAGAACGTAAGGTTTAGCCACACATATTCATAATCACAAGGCAAAGATTTGGTGTAATAATGAAGTAAATGATGTAATAGATGAAAGATTAGGAATAAACCCTTGTTCAATGAGTATGTTGCTCTCAATATTGCTCCAAAGTATCAACTCCCTTTCAAAAACTAAGTAAAAGACTATTTATAATGTTTACAAACACCTAGTAATAAGTTAGACCCAATGCTAAATGGAATAGGAAGTGAAAACCCGCACACGGGGCGCTATAACGGGCGCCCCGCGCCTCGTAAAGCGCTATGCAAAGCAGAACCCGTCGAATTGTGGGCGCCATAGGCCCGCGCCGCGTGGATAAAAGCGCTGGGGCACTGGGCGCTATAACTGGCACGCCACGTGCCCCAAAGCGCCCAGCCAAATTGCCTTCTTCCTTGGTCCGAAATCTTGCTCGTGTCGTGCCCTCGTGTGCTCAATCCAATCCTCAATCAACTTCCAATCAACTCATGCTCAATCAAGCTCCTAAAAGCTCCAAATGCACCGCGTAACAACCTACACACGCACGACATCAAATCAGTGTAAAATCACATTCACAAACTATAAAACGAGTGCAAAACAAGCTCAAACATGCGGAAATATTAAGAAAACCTTGGCATAAAATGCCAAACATCAATTAATAATAAATGAATTCATATATGGTGAGTAGTAAGAAAGGAATGGTTAAAGCTAAGCGGAAAATTATTATTTGAAAGACATTTTATCTTTAAATAGTTCAATATGGTACCAAATCCAAATGTAAAAATTATCTAATGCACTGCTATTTAAACATTGCATTAGTTATGGATAAATTTAGGGGGCAAATTACACCCAATGTCATTTTAGCTAATTTTTTAAAAAACATAGTAATATTTTATCACTCTACCAAATATTTTTTTTCAAATGCTAACAAACATAGCATATCAAATATAACCCTAACCCTAACTTTCCTCTCCCTCTCCAATGTTTTCTTTCCCCCTCTCTTTCATCTTTACCCAACCCTAACAGCCCATCCCAATATCGCTGCCCTAGCCCTTCCCCGTCGCCGGCGACGATTCCCCAAGCCCCATTGTTGCCGGCGTCGTCTTCCTCTCTCCCCCACCCCTATCCCCGTTGTCTTCCTCTCTCCCCGTCGTATTACCCTATTTCTGATCAGATCTGGCGAAGGGGCGCCGTTTTCTCTCCCCCACTGCTTTGTTGCGCCATTGCACATCACGTTGATTCGGTTGTGCGGCGCTGCTGCTACGTATCACAGTTGCCGGAGTTCTGGTGTACGACAACAGATACAGATGTTGATTTGCTACTTTTTTTATTTTTTGATTTTTTCGGTGGGACATGGCGGAGCTATGGTGGTTAGTGATGTGTGTTTGGTGTTTGTTGGTTGTAGGAGTATATTACATGTGTATTCTCATTGTATGCAAGGTGTATGCACTGCATATACAATGAATATATACAGGCCATAAAATGAATATACATTTGTTATACAATAAATATACAACATATACTTTTGGATTATCGATTTGTATATGGTGTGTATGTCCGGTGAATGAACACACATACACTGTGCATAAGTAACCATACAGAGAATATACAAACAACAATAACTGTATGTGTGTGTATCTACTGTATTTTCACTGCATGCATAATATATTATTGCCCATACACTGTCCATACAGTGAAAATACACACAGATCTACAAAAAAATTTAAAAAAAAAAATTCGGTGACTAGCAGCCGGCGGTGGTGGCAGTGATGATGGATGGCGGCTGGGGGTGATAAGAGGTGGATTTAGGATTTTATCACCCTTTTGTATGTATTTTGCTATGTTTTGAAAAAAAGGTTGCTATTTTTTGAAAATGAGGTAGTACTGACATTTTAGTGTAAAAAAGAGTCTTAGATTGTATAGTTTTATAATTGCCCTAAATTTATTTTTTATATAGGTACTTAACATAACTTAAAATTTATCTATTTTTTTGTGACCAACCAATATTATACTATATCTTGATCTTTCTACTCAGAACATTATACTGAGATCAAATATGATAATACAATATACCAAATGACTTCCTCAAGCTATGAACATGTGTTTGCTCTCCTAAATGAGGCTTATCCTTTTCTTTTTTGGTTAAAGCGTGAAATGAATTTCTTAGATAATTGCCTTGCCTTTCACACTCTTAAAATGAAAATGCCCTAATCATCTGCCTTATCATTTTCTTTTGGAGTAATTTTTGGCCATTTTGTGTGGAACCAAAAAGAGTTTTTAAACGGATAGCTTCTTACCTCTATCATTAATTCTTATTGCCACTCATTTGCTTTGGATCCTTCATGATAGCATTGCCTTAATAGGCAGACATTCTCCGAAGAAGTGGAAAAATATTGTAGGATCACTGTCAAAAATAGAAGCTTTATTTAAGGGAAAAGGGCCAAATTTGCCCCTGTAGTTTGCGAAATTAGACACGAATACCCTCCGTTTAAACTTGAGTCTATGTGTGCCCTCGCCGTTTATGCTTTGGCTCAATATTACCCTCCAGTGGCCAATATTGGCCAATATTGCCTTTCATCACAGACGGAAGAAGGATTATGCTTAATTAAGCTCAATTAAGGGCATTTATGTCCCTTACGTATAGCACAGGGGCATATTTGAACCTCTTTTACCGGTGTAAAACGGATACACATATGAAACTGTAACAATCCAATAAAGTGTCAATTTGACTATTAATTGATAGCACATATCCAAGTATCTCTTTCGCAGCAATGGTTTCCTCTAAATACATTACAAATTTTAGATACCCTTGATGAAACATATTCAAGATTTGAAGCATGAGCTTAACTTCGACATGTCCTTTTTCCTCTTAAACTGCTTCTAACTCCAATTTATTTCTCTAGTACTAGGACTCCTCAAAATGTACACATACAAACTAGAAAATCAACCACAGATTTGACACTAAAAAACTTCACATAACTTTTCAAAAACTAACCACCCTATGTAAATTACAATCAAAATTAAGAGAAATAAAGCTAACCACTTAACAAATAGTCGGCATATATAAAATATATATATTATCCGTGTATAATATGTTTATAGATGTGCACAATCAGCGTATAATCTATGTATATCAGTAAGGGCGGTAAACAGTAACTCTGGCTGCTATATGTGTATAGTAATCAGGTACAATAAGTGAAGAGCTCAAACAAGATGTATACTATAGTACAGATTCACAATATAAGTAGGAAAGCAAAAGTATTTCACATTTATATGCTACTTTCATCAAATAAGAACTAAAAATGAAAATGATTTAATTACTCAGTTGCTAACACGAAGAACCTTCGTGACAATCTCATCACTAAGAGCAACAATCTGAGAATTTCCTTTTGTTTGTCCAAGCTAACCAAAGCTTCTTGCAACTCGGCTTCCATTTTCTTCCTTCCTTTAGCAATCTTTTGCTCCACTTCAAGTTGAGTTTCCTTCTTCATTTAATTCAATGCAGCGGAAATCTCAGCTCTCGCAGCTTTCATTATAGCAGCAGCTTGATCTACCAATTGTTTCACTTAACTTGAAATGTATTTTACACTGTTGAGTTTCTCTTAATCGCACCATCTCTTTTATCCATGAATTTACCTAAATCGAAGTTAGGTTCAGCTAATATGAATCCTCATAGACCATGTTACTCAATTTAAGCTCAATTCATGTTATCATGATACTGCCTGTGAAATCTTGCTCACATTGCCGGTCCCAAGCCTGGGTAAAGGAGAAGGGTCGCAATAGGCCAGCAAGCCAGCGTAAAATATTGCCAATCATGATACCTAACAAAACAAACGACAATCTTAGCTAACTAGATTGTTGCAGTTTCATATGTGTATCAGTTTTACACCGGTGAAAGAGGTTCAAATATGCCCCTGTGCTATACGTAAGGGACATAAATGCCCTTAATTGAGCTTAATTAAGCATAATCCTTCTTCCGTCTGTGATGAAGGGCAATATTGGCCAATATTGGCCACTGGAGGGTAATATTGAGCCAAAACATAAACGGCGAGGGCACACATAGACTCAAGTTTAAACGGAGGGTATTCGTGTCCAATTTCGCAAACCACAGGAGCAAATTTGGCTATTTTCCCTTTATTTAATAAAATATAAGGGGTCAACATTTATACCCGACCGACAAGGCTAATCTGATCCTGACTCACGGCATGATTGGTGGCATCTTTTTTTATTTATATATAATTATTCAGGTATGCATTTTTTAATGTAGACACCATTATTGAAGTGCAAATTTGTATATACTGATGAAAGTGGAAAATTTGTAAATAGTTAGCTTTTTAAAAGTTTTAAAAATATTTTTCAAGCATAAAAATGATATTGTATGAAATAATATACTGAAGTTGGAATACATTAAAATACTAGTATTAATATGCGAGAAAACTTCTGTTCCTTACTGATTGAGCATTTGTATACAGTTTGTTCAAAAGAGTACAAAATGTCTTGAGCTACCCCATATAAATTTATTAGCTACATACGCAATTTTTTTCAAAATTAATTGGAGTATAACATTGAACAACTCAATAAAAAGACGACTGCTATTTGCGGACAGAAGGAATGGTACATAGTAGTGTTTGCTAATTTGTCTATCATATATAATGTTTATATATATTTAACTAAATTGCATGTGCATGCGCTTGATGATGTAGTTTCTATAGAACTTATTTTTTTAGTTCAGGTAAATAAAACTAGCTAAACATTTTATAGATCCAATCAATCCAGATTTACATCGTGTATATGACTCATTATGGGGAAACACATCACGATGTTTACACCTAAGGGCTTGAATTTGCTGTTGCTCCTAGAGCTTTGTCTTTTGTCACTGTTTGGTTTCAAGAGAAGATAGGTAATTGCCGTAATTTGAACATAGAAATTAACGTAGAAGCATTCAATTTGGTTCAGTGGAAATCTCAAGTTTGTTTTTAAACGTGAGGTACTGAATCTATATATCTAGCTAAGTCTAAATATAGTGGTAAAAAATTGTGGGAGATTCATATGTTTGGACAGTTTTTCCACAGGATGTAGAAGCATGTATTCTCTGTATTTTGTTCTCACAAATTAATCATGCTTAGTGGAGAGTCATTTGTTCAAACATGAGCTTGGTTTTATACTTTTTTGTTGTACTATTCGTACAGTTTATTGAACATACATTATTTTGGTGTCCTTTTGTGTTTGTTCTATCACCATTAATTGTTGTTATTTGCGTTCGTCTTTGGGCTATCTTTAGTTGCATACTACCTGGCTGATGATGTACACTTGCCCAGTTCCACATGCATGCAGAAATCAGTGGCAACTTGTTATCGGTCCTTTCCTGAAGCCAAAATAAAACTGCTCCTGATCCATCACCCCTCCAATATGCCCCCTTAAAGGCAACATAAACCAGCTTTAGGCACTATAGAGAAGGATGTAGCTTGACCTAACTAAAATTTTCATGCACAGTAATGGTCCATATAGCCGACCCCAACTTGCTTTGATTGAGGCCGAGTAGCTGTTGTTGCTTTTGTATTTTGGATCCCTCAAGAATTCTTTGGTTCATGAAAATATGATGCAAGAAGGTTTCTGCAACACAATACTGAACTCTTTGGACATACCTGAACTACCAGCTTCAGAAGCATGGTCAAGAAACACAAGAAAAATTGATACTCTTCGCACTCTCATTAAACTACATATTCATAGCTCCCGAGATGGATTCATTTGCTGCAGAAATTGCACCTTGAAAATCTGCTGGTAAATTATGTACAGGTAGGATGTCATCTAAATGGTTCAACAGGTTCAGTTTCTTCAAGAAGACTAGCAGCTTCAAAACACTCGGCAGCTTCCAATGCTGAACCTAAACCTTCCTCTTTGTAAAGCAGGCCCAGATTATACCATGCAGAAGCATTCATCCGATCAAGCCGCAATGCTTCTGTCAGAAAGCTCCGAACAATTGCAGGAGACTGTTTACCTATCACTCTGAGCACCACTGCAGTTGATACAAGACTTGGCACATGGAATGGATCAACAGCCAAAGCATTCCAATAGTCTTCCATTGCTGCTTTATATAGTCCTTTCGATTGATTAAGAAAACCTGAGTACATCACCAAAAGAATGTCCATGATCATAACGACATGATTATTGGCAGAAGGAGTAGTTGAACACAACCAGAGCAGTGTGGCTAAAACAATGTTTACTGTGCGAGAGTAAACATCAAAATTTTCTGTGGCCACCAAAAGTAGAAACAGTCGGTAAGACAACAACCCAGTAGCCAATTAGAAAGCAACTATTAATACCCTAGTAATTTGACAAGATAACTTTACTACAATCTATGATGGCCAGCAAATATTTAATTAGAAGATGCTGGAGCTAATCACCAAAAGAATGTCACTGAAAAAGAGTTGATTCTCCTAGGATACTGTATAATTCATCCAAGCCTATAAATTACAGGTCCAACACTACCAAGAAGTTCTCCCTTAGGCTGTCACATTTAGAGATTAGTCATATTGACTATAAACATAGGACTTGTGATACGTTTTCATGGTTTTCTCACGAAAGTGAAAGTTTTGAGTTACATGCACATGGCTAGAGTAGTGACTACAACAAGATGAGAACATGAGTATGAAGTATATGTACCAGCAGTATACAATCTGGAAGCTGAATATGAACTAATGGCATCAGCTCTGGAAAGACACATCTCTGCATCACACCACTGTGACGATTTTATGTAGACGAAAGCAAGATCAAGCCAGGTTTCCTGTTCCAGTGTTCTGCAACGGTCTCCAAGCTCCTGTTATGCATATAGAGATCACATATTCACTTCTTCCTTCACAAAATACTTTTTCAAGAATATAAAGGAGCAGGAAGCAGGACACTGGAAAAGGATTATCCCTAAGAACGAATGGAAGAGTCATAAGTCTACAAGCTGGTTACACATAAAGAGAAAGCAAGATAAGCGCAAAGTATTAGTCTGCTTAAGGTTTGAAAATGAGGTCTTAAGGTCATCTTGGTTTTCATTTTAGGAAAAATCATTACTTCAGATTATGTCAAGCAAACCAGTCACCCACAACTCTGGACTTACCCTGCATCTCAAAAACCAAAGCTAGATTGCAACAAAAAAAGATGGAAAAACTCTTTACAGAGTACAAAATCCAGAAGGTATATCAGACGACTACGCAAAAACATTATAATATGTAACAAACAGGAGCTTTTGACTTCATTAGAGAAGTGCCGACTTGCTTTTCCCATGCCCATACATTTGTATAAAGAAGTTTGGTTTAGTTGCGAAACCCAATCTTAAAGTATCTTCAAGATAATAAATTTTAGGAAGTCAGAAGGCATGTACATGTGTTCCGTCCCCAACTTAGTTCAGTGGAATCAAATACATTGCAAACAGTTAACCCTTTTCTTCAGTCCAGGAGCCTTACACTAGCGACTGTTTTCTCGTCCACTGTTATGTGAAATTTCCCATTTATTTTACCTAAAAGAATGGAGAAAATTTATCTCCAAATGACAGGGGAAAGCTATTGGTTTTGATAGCCATGGAATTTTTGGTATTATCAGAGACCAGCCAGAATCATTTACTAGCCAACCAGCTGGTTCATCCATACATACCCCATAAGAAGGAGTACAAGCTCTGCAAAGTTGTCTTTTTAGTCATTTTACTCCCCTTACAACCATTTCAAGCATCAGATAAAACATGATAAGGAACTCATGGAGAATCTCCATTACAGCTCATAAAGAATAGAGTGACTTACCTTGAGATTTTGCCCTAATCCACAGCTTTTTCTTTGAACCTGAAGAACCGCCAGAAGCTGAGTATATGTTTCTATAGCATTTTTCACATGACCCTGAGCAACTTGGAGCTTAGCTTTGGTCCTCAGCAGTTCTCCATGATCCCACTTTCCACTCTGGTCTAGAGCCGCGTTAATGATCGTTTCAGCATCCAGAAACTGTCTCTGAGCTGATAACACTCGAGCCAACAGCATCCACCCTTTCAGAGTAGAGCCACCTTCTAATTTAAGAAAATGCTTTGCATAACGGACTGCGGCATCTAACTTCCTTTGCTCGGAATTTTCGAGACAAAGATGATAAACGACATTAGCATCGCTCATCTTTGTCAGTTTCCCTGCAGATTCAAAGGACTTAAGTGCATCTGAATGTATCTTAACCCTCTTAGAATCTGTCACTATTGCTCTAGAGTGAGCAGATAGTGAGAGGCCTAATACACACTTGGCAGCACCCATCAACTGGCTACATTTTTCTTGCAAGGTCTCAATAGCTCTGTGAGCATAAATTATCCCCTCGCTTGCACAATCTGGTCTTTCAGCACATAATTTTGAAGCCAATATCAAACCCGGAACACAAGTAGAATCATCTGTACTAATCAACAAGTTCCGTAACAAATTCAATGCAGTGAAATCATCTCGTTCACCATAATAGCAAAGAGCTAAGATAAGATACATCTCTTGCCGATCTATAGTTCTGGGAAGCAGCTCTTCTACTTTGTTAGCAAAAGCATTTAGACCCCCTGATATAGATAATGCATATGAGAGGTGGTCAAGAATCGAAGGATCCCACTCTATCCTTTGTAGAGAAATCTTTTTCAATAAAATCATCAAGAGGAGAATTGCCTCTTCAATATTGTTTTTGGGGACAAATGAACCGTCCATTTGGAACCGGAGATTCGGGGGACATGATTCACCTCCACTATAGAGAAGAAAAATGGCGAATTCTTTCTGAATCTTTGAGGTGGTTTGGATGTCAAGGTTCCAGGCATGCAGAAGAGCTCGGCGATATGACATAATTGCTTCTCGAGGAGCATCTGCAAGTTTGCATAATTCAGGAAGCAGCTCAACAGCCTTGCTGACAGTCTCCTGCAGTTTACAGTCAGTACCAAAGTTTTCAGGCAAG